>PVJS01008473.1:0-52989 GCA_004027185.1 Glis glis
GGAGGGGGGGGAGGGACACCAAGAGCTGTGTGCATGTATGTTAACACCAAACTGATACTCCTTGTGATGTGAGACTACAATGCACCAATAAAAACATAAAAAAAAGAAACTAGGAAGATGATTTTCATTTTATCCCTGTGGCAAAATAGGGAAGCATAAACTGTCACACTTTCAGGGACAGGGGTAGCCATTTAAGGTACCATCAATTAAAAAAAAAACATTTAATTATTTATTCTTCTTTATTATCAAATATTTAGTACCTCCTATATGTCAGGCACTGTTCTATGTATTAAGAATTGAACACAGTGGAGGTAGAGAAAAAATAAATAAGAAAATTATACTTAATGTAATGTTACATAGTGATATATGATATAAAGGAAAAAATAGAGTAAAAAACAGATACTAGAGATGAAATTTTAAATAGCATGGTTAAAAAAGTTCAGCTAGATTATCCAAATGGTAAGAGAGCTGGGCATTCGCATATTCTAGAATGTGGCTTCTCAGATGTTAGCTAGCATGTATCAGATTTTCCCAGAGGACTTAAAATACAGATTGCCGGACCTTCCACCAGATTTTCTGATTTAGCAAGTGTTAGGTAGGGCTTGAGAATTTACATTTTTAATAAGTTCCCAGGCGATTGCGAGAACCGTACTTTGAGAACCATTCTAAAACAAAGAGTAAGCAAACTTTTTCTATAAAGGTCCAAGTAGGAAATATTTGGACTTGATGAGCCATACTTCTCTGTTGAAACTACTCATCTATACTTCTGTAGTGCACAAGTAGCCATAGGAAATCTATAAGCACAAGGGGCAAACACAGCTGTCCTTAGGACATTGAAGTTTGAATTGTACATAATTTCCACATGTCATGGAATACTACCCTTCTTTTGATATTTTTTTCAGCCATTTAAACATTTTTAAACCATTCTTATCTAATGGGCCTTACAGAAACAGCTATGGTCTAAGAAGGTATAAATTCCTGAGGCAGACACATATTTGGTGTGTTCTGGGAGTAAGAAGTAAGACTGTGTGCCGAGAGGAGGCAGAAAAGAGATGAGACTGTTGAATCTGTGCATCCTCTCAGAGCACGAGGACCATTCATGGGCTGGATTCTAATAAGCTTAAGTTGCTGGGTTCTCAGCAGAGAGATGGCACCATCTGTTACATTTTAATGTCCCTTGCTGGCTGCTCTCTGTTGTCATGAGACTAAACTATGAAGAAATAGAACAAGAGAAGTGGCAGGGAGACTTATCAAGAACCTTCCTTAGAGGGGCAGGAGATATAGGTCAGTAGTAGAGAACTTACCTAGCATATACAAGGCCCAGGGTTCTATCCCCAATACAGTAACCTCCCTTACTTTTCCAGGTAAATACATTTTTTTTAAATTACCGGGTAATAAATGCAATTTCCAGGTAAAACTCAGGCATTAGGATAGAGGTGGTAGAAGAAAGTTTTTGTTGTTGTTGTTTTGTTTTGGGGTTTTTTTTTTTTTTTTTGCTTAAACCACCTACACATCTGCACATGCTGATAGATGTGCTGTGGAATGGAAGGGAAATGAAGTCAGAGACAGTTCTGGGTGTTTTAGTCTTAAAAACGGAATTATAGAGCCAATTACTCAGCAGTAGTCATTAGAAGAAATTGTAGTGCCAATTATTCAGCTGTAGAAAATTGTACAAAAAACAAGATTTGTGAAAAGGAGGAATAGTCATTTAGGGATGGAGAAAAAAAGAATATAGTATCATATCACCAAGTGCAGAAAACATTTCAAGGAGAACAGGACCCAAATGGGCAGATACTGGGAGCTGAGGTAAAGATAAAGATGGACAACACAGCCAGACTTTGTAGGTTTCTGCAAAACTGTGGTGCCAAATTGTGAAATGAGGTTCAAAAGTTGAGAGGAAGGCACTGGAGATAGTGTTCACAGATTGCTCTCTAAGAGTTTTTCCAGCATAGATGGCAAGAATTGAGAAGGATCTAGAAAATTATGGAGACCATCTCCTCCTCATATATATTTTGGTAAAGACTGGAAATATTACAGCATGTTTGTATACTCAGGTGAATTATCCAACCATGAGGAAAACTTGTTGAAGGGGAATAAATGGAGAAAAATGGCTGACTTATATTCTTGAATTGGTTAGAAGGGATGGCTTTTTGCTCATGGTTGGAGGGTTATTATCACAGAGAAAGACACCTCATATAGTGAGACAGAAGAGAAGTGGGAGTAACTCATGAAGATGTGGATATAATAGATGGAGTGTGTATGAGTCAGGTTTCTACAGAGGAGCAGAATGAAAAGAATAAATATCATAATAAGAGGGGGTTTCTTAGACTGGCTTACTGTGATAGTTGGTCTGATTTGTCAACTTGACTCACCCCAGATCATGTGACTTTGGTTGTGTAACAGTGGATTGAACCGGAAGTCCTGCCCTAAATGTGGGCAGCAGGGTTCTGATAGGTGCAGGACTTGGATAAAAGAAGGAGAAAGCCTTGTAGAGGGAGCTGCGACTCTTCCTCAAGAGAACGCATCTGCTTTCGTTTGAGATCGTCAGTCTGCAATTTTGCCATTTCCTTGAGGAGCTTCTTGATCTTCTGCTCTCATCTGGGATCCTCGGCCTCCAGCCTTCGAACTGAAGCTTCGCCGTCATTTCTCCAAGGAGTTTCCTTGTCTTCACATCTTGGACTGGACTGAATTGGTGGTTGCTTCAATCCTGGGGCTCCGGCTCTTGGACCGCCCAACCGGCTGCTGATTCCTCTGACTCTTCACGTGCAGTTGAGACTTGGAACTGCATTGTGAGCTGATCTAATAAATCCTTTTTTTCCCTCTCCCTTCCTTTCTTCATTCTGTGAATTCTGTTGATCTGACTAATACACTTACATGATCAGAGTCTGATAGTCCCATAGTGGCCATCCATAGGCCGGAGAAATCAGTAGCTGCTCAGTCCCAAAAGCTGGAAGCTTCAGAATAAGAGGGACGGAGGAAGCAGCCCCCGTCTAGGCTGAATTAGGCCTGGAAGACCCCGGAGAGTCTTTGATATGAGTCTGCATTCAAAGGCTGCAGAATATGGAGACTGATACCCATGGGTGACAGCAGTAGCAGCAGCAACAACAACAACAACAAACATTAGAAATAAAAATTTTTTAAAAAGCACCTGCTTAAGAAGAGTCAATCGTGCATATTCTTTTCAGATTCCTTCTGTTATTTTGTGGTGAAGAGTGACAGATCACCTGTGAATTTGGGTGAGGGAGCATGAAGGAGAGGTGCTTCTTGAAAGGACTTCTGAGAAATCCATTTATTCAAAGGCATCCTGATTTTAGGAATATGTTCAGAGAATAGCATCTTGAAAGAGTCTGTTGATGAGGACATGGTTTGCGCTCTAGAGGATTTGGAATAGAGGCTCAGATTAGGCTGCATACAAAATATAAAGAGATGTGTGCCCAAGTGCAAACTATTGCATTGTCTTGAGAGTAGGTGGTGGCATGAAAATGTTGGGTCTGATCAGGAGAAAGAAGACTTTTGTGGTTCTAAACCCAGTCTTTTAACATCAGTAATAATGCCTGGGTAAGGAATGAGGAGCAGATTGAACCCCATGGGGTTCTTTTTGAGCCCTACAAAAAGCAGTGCCTGTGTATCTGAGAGCCAATTATGAAGATGCCGTGTACTGAGTCCTGTGGTGCTATCCCATTTAGTCATCTTAACACAATAAGTCATAATGCAATTATAAGAACAGGATTTGCAATGGTGTACTTATGCAGAGATAGAAGAATGAGAAGTTCACAGTAGAGTACAATGACAAGGAAGGTGCTTTGGGGTCAGGCCAGCTGGTTGACACCCTTGGAGGCTGGATGGGTAACATGACATGTTAACATTTGCAGCATCCCACTCTGTTTTGAAGCCTTGCAGCCTTTGAGATCTCTTTGATGATGGATGTATCATCTCACTCCAAAGTGTGCATTAACTCAAGAAGCTCATGAGATTGGGCTCTCCTGGCAACCTGGTAATTTCCAGTGGGAACCATCACTGCCGGTGGACCAGATATACTTGGTGTAGAGTCTGGGTGCAGGCAAGGGAATAGAAAGCCAAATGACACTAAAAATATCAGTTGAGAAGTCTACTGATAAGGGGACAACACATCCAGTGTCGTACATGAGAAGACAATGATATGCAGTATGCTATTTAGCATCAAGATAAGGTTAAGAGAATGAACTTAATAGTTATGGGTTTAAATTAGTGTCATAGACCTGAGACAAGTCAGGGATGGTTTCAAACAAAGAGTCATACTAGAGATAGAGGAATACAGATCACATGTTTGAGCCAGGGCACCTCCCAGCTCTGCACAGCCGTGGAATGAGCATAGCAGAGGTAGTTCTGCGTGCACCTCCTTGGTATTCTTTGCCCTGAAAACTCCCACACCCCTCTAATCTAAGGTGTTAGATGGATGCATTTTTTTTTAGGGATGACAAATAATTTGATCAAGTTATAATCATATCCTGCTGGCCTATGAGCCATCGAGTGTCTTTAAAAATGTCTTTTCTTATCTTTTTCCTGATTCATTATCTGCTGATATCTGTATTTAATTAGCAGAAATCAGACTTAGAGGTCTTCCCTCCACCTCCTCTTTCCAACTTGCTGAGGATTCCTATATTGTGAAAAGGAAGGACTGACAATATAAGTAATCGCCCATTGTGCGGTACGGAATTAGAGGATCTGAATTCCAGTCTTGATTTCATAGGAGTCATTGATGTACCTGTTATACATGTTAACTATACAAATGGGAAATATTTTAGTTATGGCCTTACAAACTTGCTTTGATAATCAAGGATACAATGTGCATAAAGAGAAACATGGGAAATATAAAATCCTAGTCAAAGTGCATGTATTATTACTAGCTCCCAGCATACATAGCAGACTCTCAACACTCGGTATGCATTTGTTGAATGAATGAACAAATCAGCCAAATCATTTACTAATCACTGTGCCTTGCTGTATTTAAACCACAGTTCAGAGGTTCTTGTTATACACAACCTACCCATGGGTAAAGCAAAGAATCACAGTAAGAGAAGACAGTAGCAATATACTGTCTTCAGTGTTGAAATAGCCTTCTCTTAAGAAACATATATTCAGACATTGATTTCAATTGACCTTGCTGCTCAACACTCTAGCAGCAACAATGCCAGTTAATCACCTTGCTGGTCTATGGGTTGTTTTCCTTGTGCAGGGCGCCTGGTCTCACTAATGAATGCCCTCCTCTCTGTCACTCTTGTCAGTGAAACATAAACCTCCGACACTGTTTTACCTTAAATTCTCATAATCTACTATGTATTGTTTTCATTTGTTATGTGGATATAGAAACCTTGAATTTATCCTGGCCTTTAGGGAGTTTTAAGTGTGCTCTTTATCACCTGGGGAAGGCCAAACCATGTATATGTGCCCTGTACAATCCACTCAGAAAAACTCTCACAAAATGTACATCCTAGAAATACCCATCAGCTTAGGTGTCCTCTTCCCCATCTTTGTTCTCATTCTCTCTCAACTTTCTTATCTCCTTCTCCTCTCTTCTCTTCTTTCTCCCAGTCTGCCTCCCTTCTACCCTCTATCTTTCCTCTTTCTTTCATTCATTTTTCTTTAAATTGTGTGTGTGTGTGTGTGTGTGTGTGTGGAGATTGAACCCAGGAGTATTCTACCTCTGAGCTACATCCCCCCAGCCCCTGCCTTTTTAATTTTTTTTTTTGTTGTTGTTGTTGTTGTTTAGAAATAGAGTTTTGCGGCCAGGCGTGATGGCGCACGCTTTTAATCCCAGTACTTGGGAGGCGGAGACCGGAGGATCCAGGTTCATGGCCAGCCTCAGCTACTTAGTGAGGCCCTCCGCAACTTCGTGAGACCCGGTTTCAAAATAAAGGATAAAAAATAGGACCAGGGGTGTAGCTCTGAGGTAGAATGCTCCTGGGTTCAATCCCTGGTACCGCAAAAAAAAAAAAAAAGAAATAGGGTCTTGCTAAATTCCTGAGGCTGATCTTGAACATACTAACCTAATGTCTCAGTCTCCTAAGTACTGGGATTATAGGAGTGCACCACCACACCCGGCTTATATTATTTTGGTTTTGATACACTTTATTTTGTAGGGCTTGAAAAAATAGATGCAGAATTCCAGACATGATGCTGTGGGCAAATATTCTTGCCTTTGTATGCGCTATTGAGTACTCGATCTGCCATCAACTTAAAATGAGGGTGGATGGTAACAAGAGTGCTCTGCATCCTATCGACAGCCCTAGAGACTGTGGACTGAAGTAAAGAACCAGAGGTGGATGTAGCCTTGGTGTGTCTGGGTATATACTTCATAAAGATCTTTGTATCTATCCAATTGAGGGAATACTGAATAAGTGGTGCTCTTTGAGGTACAATCATGCATTGTTTAACAACAATGGGAATACATTCCGAGAAATGCTTCCTTAGATGATTTCAGCCCTAGTGAAACATCATAGAGTCTATGCACACAAGCTAAGACCACTATGACGTCATTAGGAGGAAGAATCCTATGAGAGCCTTGTCCGGTGTGCAGTTTGATGTTGAATGAGCTGTTGTAATATGACGTATGACTGTACTAGATTTCTGTTATGCAGTAGGTTAAAATGACACTGAGGGAATAAAGTGTTCATGTAGAGAAGAAGTAGATATTTAAAATACTCAATAGGAAATTACCATTTAAAAGTGAGATGATACTTGTGAAGACTTTAGTATTTAATGGTGCTCAATAAGTTCTATTTTCTTCCTTATTTATATTGACTTACAAAATATTTTATCATATTAATTCTATAGATAAACTTTATTTCCATATATGAGTATATATACATATTCATATTTAGAAAAGAATAACAGGTTTACTTTACTTTTTGTGTCTGCATGACACAAGAGATAGATGTTTTCAGTACAAGGTAATAACAATAGGGAAAGCAACAATAATTCATATTTCCATTACTTATTTATTCAAAATAAAACCTACCAAGTAAAAATAGGCCCATTTTATAGAAGCAAAAGCTGAGACACAGCTTAAGTAACTTGCTCAAAATCTCACAATCCAGTTAGTGAGAGACAAGATCCAAACTCTGGTTAGTTTGACAGAGGTTCAGAAGACAAAGCTGTTAACTGGCCCAGACTCTTGTACATGTGCAAATCCAAAGTAGTTTTTTTGTTATTCAATACATGTGCTACAGGAAACATATCAGTTACTAGGTGCAAAACTTTGAACACATTTTTAATCAGTAGCAATCAATTTTTTTCTGCAAGCTCCATCCTTGTTTCACAGAAAAGAAGAAAGTGATCTTATCTTCATAGCATGGAATTCAGGTTGTTATATTTATTTTGATTAAATAACTGAAAGGATGAAATTTAGCTACTCCAGGAGATTGCGTTCCCAGGGCAGGTTTGACAGTGGCGAATGTCTGTTGGTGGAGGAGATTTGGGACTGTGCTTTGATTTTTCCCATGTATCTACATGCTGAAACTGGGCTCCATAAGCTTTGGTTCCTTGACATGCATATAATTTGTGGGGTAACATCCATTTTGGCAGTCATCTTCAATTTATCATATCTTTTAGAAAATTAACAAAAATAACAAATATTTAATGTAAACAAATAACTAATTAAATTATTTTTCTAAGTATTCCCCCCAAAATTGAGTGTATTACACAAATAATCCAATAGAGGAAATGTTCCTATCTATTAATAATTCAGTAATATTCAAAGGACATCTGAAAATAGGACTAACATTCTCCCTGGCCACGAAAGGGACTTTCTCTTTTTCATGTTTTGATTTTAAGGAACAATGTTTTGAGTCTCTATACAAGGCTATTTGTGCCCAGGATACCGATGTAGCTCTCTTTCAATGAGGACCCATGATGCCTTAACAATTGTGAGCACCCAGGTCATAAAAAGCCAATTTGGTCAAGGTCAACCCTGACCTTCTAGTCCTTTGAGCATAATTCCTAAGACTTTCAACAGTAATTGTGCTATGTTCTATCTAGGAAAAAGAAAGTACTAGTATGTGATTTCTATGTTTGATGACAGTCCTGACACAGGAATAATTTAACCTAGCCTGTAAATGAAAGAGAGAGAAGAGTATCAATTAAAGAAATCTGTAGTCTTTCAGTGCAAAATATGCTTTTTCCCTTTTGTGTGCCACAAAATGTTTTGCAAAACTGTTCTTTTCTTCTACGCATGCAGACCACAATTTTGAATAGTCTTCATGAAAGTCAAAGCTGTTACAAATAATTACCCGTGTCTGTGGCATATTTTTATGATGGGTACTACATGTTATCTTCACTTCCTTTTCTTTGAAGGTATTGTACAAGACGTATTCATTTTTATTTATTGCTGAAGGAGGAAAATGGCCTTTCAGGCTTTATTTCCAGCCCCAAATATTGTTAGAAAGCACTTTCGATCTCTTCCCTGTCAGCAAATCCATTGCTAGAATATTTCTTTCGGAAGCATTGATGTAGGAGGTGACTGGTGTAAGTTTCTTTAGTTAGGTCAGTGACCTAGAAACCCGAGTAAGGATTGCTATGGGCGATCCCAGTAGGGGAACTTTGAAGCTCGACTTCCTTCTCCATGTTGTTTAAATCTGCTCTCTGGAGTCCTGCCACAAGGAGTGGCCATGCTCCGGCTCCTTCTCTGTGTCACAGAGAGCAGCATCAACAGCATCTGTCACATCGGGGGACACCCTGATGAAACCGAAACTAAACTGATTTCCGTTTACTGTGACTTCCTTGTACTTGTTCCTGAATCAAGGGACTCAGCAGATTTTTAAGATTCAGGATGGCCAAAGGAGTTTCTATTAGAATAATCTTCTCCCCCCCCTCCACTCCAGTTGTCACTTTTTTTTTTCTTTCTTTCTTTTTGGAACTGGGGATTGAACCCAGGGCATTCTACCTCTGAGCCACATTCCCAGCCCTCCTCAACCCCCCCCCCACTTTTTTTTGAAACAGGGTCTCGCTAGGTTACTGAGACTATTGCTACATTGCTGAGTCTGTCCTTCAACCTGAAATCTTCCTGTTTCAGCCTCCCAAGTACTGGGATTTTAGGCATGTGCCACCATGGCTGGCCAAGTTGTCACTTTTTTAAATTCAGGAGTGTTTGTAGACTTCTTTTGACTTATCTATGCAATTAGCAGCACCTTGATTTTTCAGGAAGTATATGCCTGACCTTCAATTAGGTTCCATTTCACCTAGATTAAGCAGAGAACACTTAAAGGTTTCAAAATGTGTATGCCTTCTTCCTTCCCTATTCACAGTGCTGATGAATATTTTCTCTAATTCTATGTCCTATAGGTAAAATTTTAGTATAGAGACAGGGGGAGTTGGAGTTGCCTGTTCTGAGGCCATTACCATTTTCTGAACACCTCCTATGTAATAAGTTTTGATCTTTAGAATTCTTAGACTATTCAGCTAAGTTGTTATATCAGGAACTGATAAAGTTATGCTTCACTGGACAACATAGGATTGTACAGTTAGAAGGCAGGATAATAAGTCTCAAGTATTTTCTATTTTCGTCTTACATCCCTTTTTAACTTCACGTAGGTAGTAGAAGATGGTTGTCTATTGATAAAAAATAATTTAAGGTTTGGGAAATAAAATATATCAGTAAGAAATAAAAATAGGGTCTGTGGGAAAGCTTTTATAAAGGCTGGATGTATACATTTTGATTGGAAAAAATTAGACTGAAGGGCCAAATTAGCAAAATTTACTTTTTCTGTCATTTGTTTAACAACATTTAACAAGTACTCACAGTATGCAAAGCTGTGTGCAGGCACTGTGGGAGATATAAAGATGAATTAAGCACACTTCCTACCTGTAAAAACCTTAGGGGAGACAAAAATATGCATAAATAGCTAGAATACAAGCTGGAAAATGATAAATGCCTTAAGGGAAGCATAAAGTCTATTGAGTTCAGCAGCCTGAGGAGATTGCTTCCTTGCTGAAATAGAATGTAGAATACATATGCATGGACTTATGCATACACGTGAACACACACATACACATGCACATGTGGGGGGCCAGTTACATGTTAATTAGTCTTTAAAATGTTAATCAGACTTCAAAATGAATAAGTCATTTTTTTTGGCTTTAATAATGAAACCAACAAAATTAAGCATGTCCTAGCAATAGCATCTAAGTGATTTCAAAACGCAATCCTGCTTTTAATGTTCAAAGAAATGTTTCAGTACAAATATCAATTACAAGACATGAAGCATATGAAATGACTACTAATGAGCAAACTAAATCCTTGGCAAATGTCGTAGAATCACAACCATTTATATCTAATTATTTCAAAGCTGGTAAAAATTTACAAAGAAAACTGGACCATTTTTAAAAAGCCTGAAGAGAATAGCTGATGTAATACTGAAATAAATATTAACGGATGCTCAAGCATCAAAATGTTTTGTGTTTTGGATAATTTGAAATAACGGTTTCATCCAATGGACTTAAAGCATAGAAATTAAAAAAAAAAACCTGCAGTCTCATTTGTCTCTGCTCATAGACAGAGAGACAATGCAGTGTAATTATAGCAAGACAAGCTCAAGTTTGGCTTAATAAATTTTCAGAGAGAATGAACTCAGTATAAAGGAAACATCAGAGCAAGTTCCTAAGAACTGTGAACTTTTAAAGTTCTACAGATTGACCAAAGAGGCTGGAGAGGAGGTTGTAGGCATGAGGTCATCTCTTTAGAACAACTTCCTAAGAATTGTGAACTTATAAAATTCTACAGATTCATCAAAGAGGCTGGAGAGAGGTTGTAGGCATGAGGTCATCTCTTTAGAGCGACTTCCTAAGAATTGTGAGCTTATAAAGTTCTACAGATTGACCAAAGAGGCTGGAGAGAGGTTGTAGGCATGAGGTCATCTCTGTAGTGCAATTGGTAGGGTGGCTTGGCCAAAACTATCTAAATTCAAGCACTGGATACTTTGGGTTCTAGATTTGTGAATTCAAGCAAATCTGTTAATCTTTCTAAGCCACATTTGGAAAGTAGATATCTTAAAGCTCAGATATAATTAATACCAACCTCATTAATTGTTTTAAAAATTAAATGAGTTTATATATGTTAAAATTAAGAATAGGATAATTGTAGAAATTAGGTCTCTGCATCTAATTCTTACCCACAAAATGGAAACAAAAATCTGACAATGAGGGATGGAGAAAGAAAACGCTGACATGGGGGAATTGGAAATTGTTCCTAACTCTATGATGCCCCCCTTCTCCTTCTCCTCCTCCTCCTTCTCTTTCTTCTCCTCTATCTCCTCGCCCATCCTTCTTCCTCTTCACAGAGGCATCATACCCTTGAACTACACCACCAGCCTTTTAATTTTTTTTTCAAAACAGGGTCTCACTAAGTTATCATGCACTGGTGTCAAACCTGCAATCCTCCTGTCTCAGCATCCCAAGTCCTGGGATTACAGGTGTGAACCACTTCACTTGGCTTCTATGATAGTTCTTTACTTTCCAGCATGAAAATCTAAAATAGAAGTGAGGAGTTTTATAAAGGAACAAAAATAAGTACATTGAATTTTTTATTTAATTTTATTTTATTTTACACAATTAGTTTTCCTTTCCTCTAGTCTTTTCAGACCCTAAATTTGCTTTATTCTAACTGGTAAATAAAAAGTGTTCAGATTAATAGGATGCCATGTAACATTTTGTTATATGTATACATGGTGTACCTATTCCATCAAGTGTTTACCTTTTATCTGGTGAAACCTTTCAAAATCCTTCCTTCTAGGTTTTCAAAATGTACAGTACTTTATTTACATGTATGTTCATCTTACTTTGCAACACTAGGACTTCCTGTTCCCCATCTAACTGTAAATTGGTACCTATTAGCCAAGCTTTCTCATCCCTCCTCACCTCCCACCCTCTCTCTGTCCCTAGTCTCTGGTGAACAACATTCTACTCCCAACTCCTTTGAAAGCTGATATTCTTTCCTTTTAATAAACTTTGTTGCTTTGCAGTTATACATCATTGTAAGATTCAAAGTGATACAAACATACATCCACACAGCACCTGGTGAATTTCTCTCCATATCCCAATGTTTGCCAGATACTCCTCTGATAGAGGATTAGTATCTAGAATATATAAAGAACTCAAAAAACTTAACACTAATAAAAGCAAATAATGAGGTCTGATATTCTTGATTTAAAGTTATAAGTTGTATTAAGTAAAACATAAACTTACATCTATATTATAAGATAGAGGGATTCCTAAACACTTCAAAAATGCAGTGACTGTATCCAGCATTTCACTGCAGTGTGATTGCTGGATTAAACTTGTAATCCCAGCACTTGGGAGGCTGAGACAGGAGGATCCGGGTTCACAGCCAGCCTCAGCTACTTAGTGAGACCCTCCGCAACTTAGTGAGACCCTGTTTCAAAATAAAGAATAAAAATAGGGTTGGGGGTGTAGTTCGGAGGTAGAATGCTCCTGGGTTCCATCCCCAGTTCCGAAAAAAAATAAATAAAAATAAATAAATAAATAAACTAATAAATAAAAATAAATATAGGATACCCTATTAAATTTGAATTTCAAATAAATAAGGAAGATTTTTTGAAGGGATAAATTTATTTAAAATTTTACATGGAACATGTGACATGAAACAAATTATTCACTATTAATCTGAAGTTCAAATCTAATGGGGCATTCTGTATTTTCATGTGCTAAGGATGGCAATCTTGGCCTATAGGAAGTCCACCAATCTGCATGTGCCAAACCAAAAACTAATCAACCAACAAGTAGTTCTATCCATTCATCTCTGCCCCTGCCCCCGCCACAACCTTCCTTTAGACGGTAATTATTCTGACCCAGGTAATTCCAACAGTCTCCTAACTCCTTCTGACTTCATTTTCTCCCTATTCCAATCTATTCAACACTCCATAATAAAATGATTGTTCTAAAACACTACCCTGATTACAGTGACTTGCCTACTAAAAATCTGTTAATGGTTCCCCAGAGCCCTCTGGATAAAATGTAAGCTCTTCAGTAAATAATGTAAAGCCCTGGGTGGCCTGGGTCTGCTTTTCTTTCCAGATTTTCTGTTGTAAATTGAACTCCGGCCACCATGAACCTCATCCTCTCCTGATTCTTCTGCCTGGAAAGATCTCCACCTGTCCCCATTTTCTTCCCTCGAGGACTCCCGCTCACCTAGCTGAACTATCTGCATGTACCTTTTCTCTTAAATTATCTCCTAGTGTTCCAGTGTTAATATTTCATTACAAGTATCAAGTAGGATTGCAATTGCTTTTTCACTCTCTAGTTGCCCCAGTAGACGCTCTGCCCTGGGTGGCAGGGGATTGTCTTTTTTAACTTTAATATACCCTATATGACACATTTTATTAGAAAAGTGCATTGAGTGAATGAAGAGACTTTTAGTTTAATAATCTATCGGGGCAGCAGGCAAGATGTAATGGGAACATTTTTGAAAAGCTAAAGCACCAAAAATAAAGCAAACTTTTAAACAGCTCTTATGTTTTTATAAGTAAAAAATAAATATATTTATGGTATACAAGATGATGTTTTGATAAATGCATATATTGTGAATTGACCCAATCACACATTTATCATACGCACTTCTTCACATACTTAGAGGTTGTGTGTACGTGTAGTGAGAATGCTTAAAATCTACACTACTAGCAGTTTTCAAATATACCATATATTGCTATTAGCTATAGTCATCATGATGATTGAATGCATTCCTACTAACTGAAGTCTTGTGTTCTTTGACCAACACTTTCCCAATTCCCCCACATTCCAGCCTCTAGTAACCACCATTTTATTCTGTTTTTTTTTTGTCTCAACTATTTTATACTCCACATGTAAGTGAGAATATGTGGTAGATGATTTTCTCTGCCTGACTTATTTCATTTAATATAATATCCTCCAGGTTCATCTACAATTGTCATACATGATAGGATTTCTTTCTTTCTCAAGGCTGAATAATACTCCACCTTGCTTTTTCCACTTTTTCGTTGATGGAAACGAGGTTTATCTCTATCTTAGATGTAGTGAAGAGTAAACATAGGAGTGCCTTGACACAGCTCTTGGCATGCTAGGTAAATGCCTTCCCATTATTTAAATGCTGTATAAGATCAGAAGCTGTAGTATCTAATTATATAAGCATTAAAGATAGATAAGAATTGATTAATATGACCTGAGAAAGAATTTCCTTGCTTCTAATTGAGATAACTTAAAATTTAATAGAAGTCAATTTATTTATTTATTTATTTATTTATTTATTTATTTATTTTTGCGGTACCGGGGATAGAATCCAGGGGCGTTCTACCTCCGCGCTACACCCCCGGCCCTATTTTTTTTTATACTTTATTTTGAAACTGGGTCTCACAAAGTTGCGGAGGGCCTCACTAGGTAGAGAGAGAGAGACAGGGAGAGAGAGAGAGAGAGAGAGAGAGAGAGCTGAGGCTGGCCGTGAACCCGGATCCTCCAGTCTCTGCCTTCCAAAGTACTGGGATTACAAGCGTGTGCCACCACGCCCAGCTATTTTTTTTAAGTAGGTAACACATACATAGTGTTTAAAAAGTACAAAGATCACCCTGCTTATCCCCCTCGCCATTTAAGTCCTGTCTCAGAGATAGCAATCTTCAGAGTTCACCATGTGCCCTCCCAGAGACTGTTTATACAAATATGAGCAAATGCATGCAAATAGAAGCACACATACATTTCCATTGTTTCTATGGGTAATTAAATCTTTAAATGGTAAAGGATGTAAAGTTATAAAGCTTTCATAGGACCTAGTCAAGCAGTAGATTTCATAAGAATATTTGTTTTGCTTGGTTTCACTGTTTTGATCAGTAATTAAGTAATTAAATATTCATTAATGAAGAATTTGTAATGTCTTGATTGCAAATTTTAAGTGGGTCACACTCCACAAGAATATGCTCCTTTTTGTTGTCTCAAGCTTTAAAAATTTAAATAGACAGCCTCTCTGAACCTAAATTATTTCCTTCTTCTTCATTTTTTTCCTCTGTTGCTTTTTTTGTTTGTGGTACTGGGGATTGAACCTAGGGGTTCAATCTACCTCTGAGCTATACCCCCAGCCCTATTTTATTTTTATTTTGAAACAGGGTCTCGCTAGGTTGATGAGAGTCTCACTACTTGCTGAGGCTGACCTCCAATCTATGATCCTCCTATCTCAGCCTCCCAAGTATTGTACTCCCAAGGGATTACAGGCATGCGCCACCATGCCTGGCCCCTCTGTTGCATTTTCTCTAACAACCTTTGTACTCATTCTCAATGATCTAAAAATTTAAAAATTATAATTGCTTACAAAGTATACATTAGGTCTAATTTCATAAAAATGTAAATAAGAGTAAATAAAAGTATTTACTTCTGAAAGCATCATTATTTTTCACTAAATCATGTAACATTATATATCCTAATTTATTTTAGCCTCTCAATTTAATTATGCAAATAAAATTTTAAATCATATTTCTGGAAAGATAATTTCATGTGGCATTTTTAAAAGTTAAACATATGGATGTGGTAATAAAACTATTTACAATTTTAGCTTTCTGGACTATCAGGAATGTTCTGGATGCTCATGTTAAGAATGGGGGTCACACTTCACATATGTTTTGTCCTGACCTTTATATATATACACTTACCAGTGATATGAATTATTTTATACTTGCAGAATGTTTCCTGGCTGCTTTGTGAAACTTATGGGCAAATTGCAATAATGTTTGGGTACTTCTAGAAGCACTAAAGAGAATAAGGAAAAATAGACACCCCACAGTTCTGGAAATTCAGATTTCACTCTGTGAGAATCTTCATGGTAACTTTCCAAGTAAATATATGTGTGTTCTCTTTCCTGAGCCCATTCACACTGCTCAGTTCTCTCCATAGTGCTGAACTCAGATAAAGTGGCCATTAGTTTAAAAGGGATAGGGCAAAAATGTTGAGAAGTATTTCCCTTGGGTATAAGCAGTGTTAATATGAAACCAGATGTTTTAAGATGAAGTATTGCCCTATGCTGAACCAGGTTTTATTTTATTATTATTATTATTTTTTTTTTGCTGTACCGGGGATTGAACCCAGGGGTGTTCTACCTCCGCGCTACACCCCCGGCCCTATTTTTTTATTCTTTATTTTGAAACTGGGTCTCACGAAGTTGTGGAGGGCCTCGCTAGGTAGAGAGAGAGAGAGAGAGAGAGAGAGAGAGAGAGCTGAGGCTGGCTGCGAACCCTGATCCTCCGGTCTCCGCCTCCCAAAGTACTGGGATTACAAGCGTGTACCACCACGCCCGGCCTGAATGGTAGGTTTTAATTGACGAGGTGGTGGTGTGCTCTATAGTGAATGTCATGTGAAAGTTTGTGATATACCAGCCTTCCTCGAAGGCCTGGACTCAACACAGAGGCCCCTTATGCCCAGATATAATGGTTACACTAATGGGATCATCAGGTTTTCTACATTACCTTCTTATTTTTCCATGAATGTTCCCCCTGGACCCCTGGATTCACAAAACCTAGCACTATATCTGGCTCAAGAAATGAAAGGAAGGAGGGAAGGAAGGAAGGAAGGATGGAAGGAAGGAAGGAAAGAAGGAAGGAAGGAAGGAAGGAAGGGAGGAAGGGAGGGAGGAAGGAAGGAGCACCCATATGCAGATATTATTAGATATGAAAATAGGTATATATCACTGTATGACAATGAGAGAACTATCCACCAATATGGCTGCCTTGGGAAGTATTGAGAAAAGACTTACACAAAATGTCCAACTAAGCTCAAAAGTTCAAATAGAATTGACACTGAACTGATTTGCTGCTTTTTTATAATCAGAACTCTTTCATGTTGGCTATGAATGATTTTATACGTAAAACAGAAATAGAAACCTTATAAATTACCCCAAGTGGGAAACAATAATTATAAATCTCAAAATTGCTTATATTGTACGTAACTGTATCACAATTGCATGGGAGAAAAACAATTTAACCGTAATATTGAAATCAAGGAAAGAAGCAATGAATGAAAAAGAGAAACTGTCTCAGATTTATTTTCCCCCAAATCATTGAAACTGTGACCGCAGACTCAGTGGGCATTGCTGTCACCGTTTTGAATGTCTGATGGAGAGAAATGATATGCTGGCCTTGTAGTTATGAGACCTGTGTGCCCCCAACTGCACAGCGTGACCTTGGAGAGTGACCCAGTTGCTCTGTGTTTAGACTGGATGATATTTACAGTCCAATCTAGCTCTCCCATTCTATCTCATCTAACCCTTCCTGTGAAGATTCATTCCGCTCACTTCTTTACACAACAAACTGCTGTTCACTTCCAGGAACCCTTATTTTTTTTCCTGTTTATTTTTTTGTTTGTTTGTTTTACAGATTGAAGTTACTAATCTGACTTTTCCTTCCCAGATGATGGTCAGGTTCCTCAGTCTTCCATTACACTGTCAGATAAATCAATTTCCCATGCAGTGAGAACAAAGACCTTCATCTAGCCACTAGCAAAACATTTGCATCCAAAGATTGAATTGAGCAGAAAAAAAGCAAGCACCTGCTCTTATCTCTGGTCTTGGGAAAAGATAGAGAACAAATTTAAACAGGCCACACATTTGTGTGTGTGTGTGTGTGTGTGTGTGTGTGTGTGTGTGTGTGTTAATAGGGATTGAACCCAAGAGTGTTCTACCTCTGAGTTATAACCCCAGCTCTATTTTACTTTTTATTTTGAAACAAGGTCTCATTAAGTTGCTGAGGGCCTCACTAAGCCACAAAGGCTGACTTTGAATCTAAGATCCTCCTGTTTCAGTCTCCCAAGTACAAGTACTGGGATTATAGGTGTGCACTACCATGCCTGTTTTTACATCATTTTTCTCAACAGGTAGAATGCCTTCTCTCTAAATAAGCTAGTCCTTGTCAGGAAGTGGAAGTTCCTAAGGTGTTAGCCTGCCAGAGCTTACCAGTTAGCCTGCCATCCATACACAGAGGCTGGCAAAAGGTTGAGGACAACTGCAGGCACAGCAGGTCGTATGAGCTTCATGTTCATATGAGCTACCCTTTCCCATACCTAAGCCCCAAAGGCAGTGCAGAGTGGTCCAACTTGATTTTACACGTGCAGCAGGTTTGTGAAACGACTGAGAAACCTGTCACTCAGGGGCCTCAGTATTTAAATGGGGTGGCTTGCAAGCCTGTCCAACCTCTGCCCCAGAGAGAGACATCCTGGACAGGAAAGGAATCTGCCCTTTGCTCAGAAGACATGCAGGAACACAAGAGATGCGTGGAGTCTTATCTCCTGACAGTCCTCCAGAAGCAAACTAAAATTAAAAGCAAAAACTTAGAAAATTCATCTTGATATGTAAATGCCTATGCATGTAAATCAGCATGTTCCCTTTCATGAAGATGCAGCACAGAGGTGTCATATTTGACCAACTCGCTAGTGGTACCTAACATCAATGACTGCCTATCCTATTCTAGCCATTTTCATAAATACTTTCACTCTAATTCTAAGGCGACTCCATGAGGAATACTATACTATTCTCCAGTGCACAGGTAAGGAAACAAGTGTTCATGCGGAGAATATTACCTACCTCTTGATTATAGAGTCATTGCAAAGTAGCACTGGGATTTAAATTCCATATAATGCGTTGAGAAATAATCATTATGAAGCCTTAAAATTGAGAGAAAGGGCTAGCCAGCTTTAGATCATAATGTCTCACTTTGTTTTATTCACTTAGTAGATGCACTAGGTTTATGTAATCAACTTGTTAAGAGGTAGTTATGCTCATTCTATAAATATGCTACTGTAAGAGCAAATAAATAGATTTATAAACTTATGAAGTCACTCTTCTGTGTTAGAAAACTCATTCATTTGATTTCTACACCACTAGTCCCTCCTCCTCCTTTTCCTCCTCCCTCCTCTTCCTGTCTTTTCATCTTCAAATGCAGATTTTTTTATGAATTATGGCCAATATCACAGCCTAAAATACTTTCTCTTATAAATAATCTATTTAAAGCTAGGCGTGGTGATTTACACCTGTAATCCCAGTACTAGGAAGGCTGAGACAGACAGATTGCAGGTTCAAGACCAGCCTCAGCAAGTTAAGACTCTCAGCAGCCTAGTGAGACCTGTTTCAAATGAAAATTTAAAAGGGCTAGGGGTATAGCTCGGAAGTAGGATGCCCCTGGGTTCAATACCCAGCAAAACACACACACACACACAGAAATAATCTATTTATCCTCCAAATCATAACTTCTAAAATTATACTATATAACTATTGTAAGTATATTTTAGATCTTACTTTTTTAAAAAAAGAAGAGAAAAGCAGATGAAGAAAAGTAGTTACTTACTAACTTTATGTCACAGGTATTATCAATGGAGTCAGAGTTTGAGGTTTGTAGATTACCAAAGCATGTTTTAAAGTAATCTTTTTGATCATTTTAAGAACAGAAAAATCATGCTTTTTCAATTTGAAGAGTTTAAATCTCACTGGTGCCATAGCACAAGTGCCTATGTAGTCAGTGAGTGGGTTAATTGAGAAGCAGAGACTTATACACTGCATAAATATTATCAAAGCCAACAATAGCTAAGAGGATTTGTTCTTACCCGTGAATCTGCTTGGGAAAGCTCTTTGGAACCACTGTAAACACAACTCTAGTCTCTTGCTCATTGTTAATGTAGTTGTTAGTTGACTTAATTTTGGCTAAGCCCTAAGGATAAAAGGTTGAAAAATGTACAGCTAGATATTATTAATGGAATTTATAAAATCAAATGGGTCATAAGAGTGCAATCCGGTGCAGATCCCTTCTGAAGAATTCCATTTCCCATTATCTTTTGATCTGTTTCTCACACTGCAGGTTTAGCCCGCCGAGATCCTGCTGTGATATTAACCTCTTAAAAATGCATTAGCCAGCATTGTTGTGCTTTACCTTTCTATCGGTCTTTTCCTTCTTCCCCCTCTTGTCTTTCTGTTCTGTGCCCTTTCAGCGTGGCACTTGGAAGATTAAAAGAAATTCAGTATAACTGGGAGATTACTAGACCTTTGTAAATGCCTACTACTCAAGTATTTTCATTTTCACATTTGGCTAAAGCATGTTTAGGTAACACGTGAAATTTATCTTTAATAGAGCTGAATTTCAGTTGATAGCAAGATGAAGTCTATATATATTAACTTTAAATCTGAGATTTCTCCATCTTTACCCATTTTCCTTCATAAATGTGTTGGCCCAATCAATTTATTGGAGACATATTCTTTCAAATTCCTTTTTTTTTGACAACTCCTTTTTCTTTTCATCTGAAAGAAATAAAGATAGATTATCCAACTTAGGTCCCATCTTTTCCTTAAATTTTTTCTTAAACACCCACAGTCTTCGAAGATCTTTCAGTTTCTTCAACTGCTAAATACTTTTATTTTTCTCTTCATTAAGATTTTATTATAAAATTTCTACTGCTAATAGTAATGCTTCTACTACTGCCAATAATAAGAATAATAATAGTAAGAGAAGTAGTAATAAGTAGTTAACATTTATTGGGAGCTTTACATATGTTAGACATTGTACAAAATACACTTTTTTTCTCATCTAATTCTTCTAATAACCTAATTAGTTAAGTTCCCTTAGGAAGGTTGAGATACTACATATCTGAATAGCCAAATAAGTTGGATTACATCCCACAGCTAATCAGTGTTGGAAATGGTATTCAAATTCAGTTTTTCCAATTCAAGACCTCACATGCTAAACCATTAAACTATAGGTTCTGATGTTAGTAATATCCTTTTTAAAATCTTCCTTATCTCAATAATTATATTTCAAGTTCTTTGAGGAATGGGGCCATGTCTCTCACATTTCCACCTCCTTTGTAGAGCCTTATTTCTTGCACACTGAAAGTTCTTAATGAATAGGAACTCCCTAATTAAACACTGATATGAATTGTAAAACTAGTTGTTTAGCACAATGAAAATATTAAGAGTGATCACAACATAGCCAGATAGTCTTACTTGTTCAGGTGCATCTCTGTCATTCATTTATATCCAGCTCTGTGTTAAATTAAACACAGCAGATCTCACACCTGAGCTCACATCAGAATTCTGGGGAGTTATTTTCAAAACACAGCTTTCTGGACCATACCACCAAAGTTTCTGATTCAATAGATTTGGGGTCTTTGAGAACCACCAGCTAGTGGTTCTAGAATTATAAAGGGATAATTAGAATCCCAGCTCGAACTTCTAAATTGTGTTAACTTAAGCAAGTGATTCATATGTCTGGGTCTCAGTTTCATCCTCCAAACAAAGCAGACAGTAGAATTTGTGTGTGGATATTAAATGAGAAAGCACATATAAATTACTTAGAATAGTGCCTGGCGTATAAATAAGTGCTCAATAATTAACTGAATTTACTTTTTTATTAACATTAATAATTAAGTTATGAAAATCGATACCACTAGCTTCTTATCAGACTGCCTTCTGTGTTGAAGGGCAGAAAGCAAAGCATTGAGAAAGAGACACTGAGCTGTGATTCTGAGAACAGCAGAAGTGGCGGGCCTCGAGTATTAGGAAAGTATAAGGAAGTCCTTTGTAAAAGAAAGATCATGAGGTATTCATATCCAAAGCAATCACACAAAGGAATCAGAGAGGCCCACAGGACAGAAAGTATCAATCAGAAGAGGGGGAAAGCAGGATGATTTTCAAAGGGACAGTGCAGAAGTCAAGGAATTTTTAGTAACTCATGGACCCAGTCCAAATGCAAGAGGATTTTTCCTGACTATAACAATGTCACTACTTTATGGAAAATCACATGATACATAGTTCTCTCGATCATCTTACTTTACTTATCAAACATGAAATGAGTATAATTTCTAGACCTTATTTGGTACAGAAATATATTGACTTTTCTCTCTATTATCTGTGACCATGCTAGCAATAAAATAAGAATCTACAATATATTTGTCCTACTGGGAAACCCTAGCAACTCATTAAATCTGCATTTTTTTCTTAGCAACAGAACAAAAATTGTACCAGAGTTCTCTTCAAGTAAGGTGTTTAAACAGCAAAGGTAACCACAAGATAATATAATTCCCAAAGATATGAAGAATGTGGTTTTTGGTATGGCTAATAGTCTTAGCAATTGGACCATTTTTAGAATAAACCCCCTTTTATCCTTAGATTTCAATATAATTAAAAAGTTTAAAAATACTATTCTGTTTTGTTTTGTTTCAATTTATTCTTAGAAAATAAAACAGCATCTCACATCATAATATAAATCATGTTGATAGTGATATACATGCACACAGCAGTTGGTGAAACTACAATGCACCAATAAAAGTATATTAAGCAAACAAACAAATAAATAATAAAATAAAACAGCGGCATGATTTCCAAACTAAGTTTTAGGTAAAAGGTCATTCTGTGGCCACCGTTGAGAGAATAGGTTCATAATTGTTTTTGGCATACCTCATGAATCAGACAACAGGAAAATAAAAGCAGATCAAAGTCGCCAAGACTTGTATGTAAAGGACTAATTCTTTCACCAGTTTTTCTCCTAGTGCAGTCTGTGGATACCTGCCCCAGAATCATGCAAGATGTTTGTGAAAACCTTAAATTTTTTGACATCTGACCAGTGATTTGCCATCACAGGGGTAGACACATGAATTCATAGTTTTATAGGTAAAATGGGCAATTCTTTTTCTACTGCGCTCTAAGCTATCTGATGTTGCCAAATGCAAGATTCCTGGGAGAAATGTTCTGGTTAAAAGCAAATGACATTTTCTTTCTCGCTGTGGTTTGAATATGGCTTGTACCCAGAGGTTCATGTGCTACAGGCATGATCCCCAGGGTGGGAGCCCTAATGTGGTGGAATCTTTCTTTAAGAGGCAGGGTCCAGAGGGAGGTGATTAGGTCTTAAAGTGGAATTAATGCTTGCCTTGCTTGAGTGCATTCCCATGGGAAGTAGAGAAAGCGGGTTGTTATAAAAAACAGCAAGCTGGGCGCCATCTAGTCTCACCATGTGGTCTTGTCCCCTGGGCTCCTCCTGCCATTGCGATACCACCCATCATGAGACACTCACTAGAGTTGAGCAGATGCTGGTACCAATGCTCTGTAGCCTCCAGAAGTGTGAGCTCAGTCATTCTTTTTCTTTATAAGACACTCGGCTTCAGGTGTTCCGTGATAGAACACAAAATGTACTAATATATTTGTTTCCGTCAACATTCTTGCTGCGATGACCCAATAAGCCTGAACACAAACAATTGAGAGGAAGGAAGATTTGTTTACAAATTTTGGAGATTTCAGAGTTTCCCAGTCCATGTCAGGCTGGGTGTGTGGAGCGCAGGGCATGGTGGCGGGAAGCAGAGAGAGGGAGAGAGCAAGGCTCTGCTCTCACATCATGGAGGCCAGAAGCAAGAGACAGAACAACAGGGAGGAGGGATCTTATATAATCCCCAAGGCCACACCCCCAGGGCCCCCTCCTCAGCAACTAAGCCCCGCCTCCAACCTGGCTGCTTACTCCCTGTGAGGTCTTGGGGGACATTATAAATACAAACCATTATAACAGTCCTTTATGTTACAGAAATATTAAAAAAAAGCACACCACTCATTGATAATATGTCTTCTGAGAGAATAAAGCACAATCAGGTGTTCTATATTTAGATTAAGAAGTGCTGCTATATTTTTATGTATGCCAAAGATTCAATGCAGAAAAATCTTGAAGAGTATATGATAAACTTGGGCATTTGAATCTTGACCATAATTTAAAAGACAAGAGGAAATTTCTAGAAAAGTGTTCTTCACATGCATTATTATCCTGACATATCTAAATAGATATTCATATTACATGATAACAGTGCAGATGAAAACATATCCTGTAGTTTATTAGTATTCAGAGAAACTTAAAATATCTCAATACATTTATTTATTATGTTTCATATTATTTTAATACTGTATATTAATTTTTTCTATGTTTTAAAATCCACATCCTGTCATAACAAAATATGAGTAGTTTTCTATATTCTTTTTGGTATAAAATGTATATGAATAGCTGTGTTGTAAATACTTATAAGTGCATTTACTGGATGTTATTTTTCAAACTACCACTAAATCATTTACCTAAAAGTTAATGACAACTTACATTTCATCAAAGTATTACAAGAACCAACTGCTTTTCCAAATTCTCATCCATATTAGCTATTAATACATTTTTCATCTATACCTACCATATGGAAATAAATAGTGTGTGTTTATCATGATTTGCATTTACTTAATTATGGCTGAGACTGAAGATGTTGTATGCTTATTAACTATATATATATATGTGTTGGCCAATTCTGCAACTTGGTCTGTTTGCCTTTTTATTATGATTTGTAAGACACATTTTAGGTTGAGTTTTCCTTCTTGCTGTCACCATGGTCACCATGTTTTATCTGACTTGCCATTTATCCTTTGACTTAGTTTAAGATATCATCTATACAAGGGATTTAAAATTTTGGGTAATCAAATTCACAAAATCATATTTGGTATATGTAAATGCTCAGAAATTTAATCTTTTATACTTCTCTAAGATATAAATCTCTTACTTATAAATCTCCATTTCATTGGTGCTCTTGATATATTAATAATTTATGCCAAATATTATGAACAACTAGCTTAGATTTATTCTTATTGTGCTCCTTGCATTTCTTCATAAGGATAATTTGTGTCAAAAGTTTTGAAGCTTCAGAAAATAAAATAATTAAAATTATTCAAAATGTTGATACCCAGATACTAAACTACCACTAGTTGATATATATTATTCACTTCTGATATTATGATTTATTATCTATCAGCATGCTTAATCAATTAATTTCGACCATACCCATCTTATTTAGCATAATTTTATAAATAAAATTTTTAAATGACATATCTAATTTCACCTGACATTCCTTAGAACCATTAGTTTAATAGTTATCTAGGAACTTAATCATAAAGTTAGACTGTAAGTTTTAAGCAAGCTATATCAAATTTAATTTTTCTATTTTGCTAAAATTGTTAGTATACTTTTACATAGCCCTCTGAATAAAATTATTATTATGACAAATTCTTAAAAATTGCATTCCTGGGTCAAATTACACAAACAAATTTTTAGCTTTTTTTAATATATTACCAAGTTTCCTTTAAGAGAGGTTTTACTGACTGTTATCTCATGAACTGTGCCTCAGGGTTTTCATTTAAATGAAACCTGGTAACATTTGATTGTGTGCGTGTGTGTGTGTGTGTGTGTGTGTGTGTGTGTGTTTTAAAGTTAAAAAACAAGAAAAATCATTGACTATTTAATATGTAAAGGGTGTGTTTAAAATGTAATTATAGATTTCCATGCAATATTTTCCCTTGTTGTAAAGCAAGTATATTATCTAATCAGTCTTAAGGTAAATGATCTATACTATTTTAGATTATTAAAAAGAATTATAGCTTCATAGTCTACTGGTTAAAAAGTATTATTAATGTAATGGGAGCCACATTTTTTTCCTTTTTGCCTACTTACTGGAAATAAATGTATCATTATGAAACTATAGATTACCAAACACTAAATGAAAAATTTAAAAGCAACCACATATAAAAGATCAACCACAAATTAACAAGACCGAGAACAGACTTCCCTACTTCAATAAGAAATATCAGAAGACAATAAAATTATATTTTTAACTTGTTGAGAAGAACAACTTCCAGAATTCTGTTTGATACTCAAATGAACTACCATGAAAAAAGATGGGAAAATAAAAGATAAGACAAGATGAATTACTCATAAGCCTTTTTTTTAAAAGAACTATCACAAAGGTATAATTCAAGAAGAAAAAAATAACCCCGTAGAAAGTACAGAAAAAATAATAATTATGGGCAACGAAATTGATAGTCATAAAGGGAAACATATTTAATAAGTGATAAATGTCAATATTAATAGCAGTATCTAGTGGAAAAGATTAAATGCAAAGTGTAGGTAAAATAAAGGCAGCAATCACATGCCCCATGTGAGAAGAGCCACTGGAATTAAACTAACCCAAGTGCCACCTAGTACTGGAAAGTACGATGGACTACTACATTTTCTTTATGTATTGTCATGCCAAAAGTTCATGTTAAAATATGCACATAAATATTAAAATCACATAAATGCAATGTATCACTTCTTTTTTATGGTCAATATTTATTTTATTTTATTTTTTATGTGCTTTTATTGGTGTATTATAGTCTCACATCATAATGTAAATCATGTTGACATTGACTTACAAGCACTCAGCATTTGGTGCCCCCCCATTTTCCCCCTTCCCAATACAGAGTACTGCAATTGACATTGGTTTATTCACATATGTATGCATAGTCGATGGTAGTAATTCCGTTTATGAATCTCAGTCTTCCCCTTCCCCTTCTCTTAGACCACCTCCATGGTTCCACTGAGGCTTCTCCTCCATTATCTGGAGTCCCTCTGGTATCCCATTTACTCCCTAGATTCCACATATGAGAGAAAATATATGACCCTTCACTTTCTGTGATGGGCTGATCTCGTGTAACATAATGTTTTCCAGGTCCTTCCATTTCCTTGCAAATGACATAATTTTGTTCTTCTTTATTGCTGAGTAGAATTCCATTGTGTGTATTTCCCATAGTTTTGTAATCCATTCATCTGTTGATAGACACCTAGGGTGGTTCCATAATTTGGCTATTGTGAATTGTGCTGCTGTGAACATGGGTATGGATATATTACTGTAATTTTCTGGTTTCGACCCCTTTGGGAAGACACCCAGTAGTGGTATGCCAACATTTATTGTTATCTGACATGGAAAATATAGAATGGAGAAAAAAATAGGTAAAGAAAATTCCATGAATGAGCGGATGGCCAGAAAAGAGAACAGTCACTGACAACGAAAACTCAAAGTATAACAGAAATAAATCCCAAACATATTAGTAATCAAAATAGGGCAAGGAAAACCTCTGAAAAGAAATACATATTTGATTAGATAGATAGATAGATAGATAGATAGATAGATAGATAGATAGATAATAGAGAGGGATGGATGGATGGATGGATGGATGGATGGATGGATAAATAGATATTTCTTTGAAACCAACCCCTGCGAAACAGTAGTACACAAAGATTGAAAGGGAGAGAATTTTAAAAACATACTAAGCAACTACTTACAAATGAGAACAATATTAGACAAAATGAACACAAAGAGCATCGTCATGCATAATGGTGAAAGGAAAAGTTCACTAGGACGATAGAGTATTTATGAGCTCTTTCAATGTGTAAAGGCAAATCTCCTATCACCTAAGCACAGGTAGGCCTGTAGGTGCTCCCCACACATTCATCTGCTCAGTTCTTCTCACAACCAGGCAGGAGGGCCCATTGTACACATGAAGTACTGAGGTGGTGAGAGCGCCAGCGCCCTGCCTGCGCTGACACACGCAGCCATAGACAAAGGCACCTGTGCACCCAGTAAGACTGGCTTCAAGGCCTGGGCAGGTCAGGAGTGTAGGGGATGCTGCCACAGTTACAGCAGGAGGCTTCTAACCCCAGACAGGAAAGAACACAGATGGCCTCCAAGCATATGTGGAAATTTTTAACAACACATAATCAGATCCCAGGTTAAAGAGAAAGTGTCAAACATATCCAGTAGCTGAAAATATACTGAGCATGTTCTCAAGAATCCTAGATAATTATCCATAAAAAGATGTGAACTTCCCAAAACATTATATATAGAGAAATTTTTAAAATGTGCACACACACACACACACACCCCTTATGAAAGGAATAGCTGTAAATAAGGTCCTAATTGAAATAATGTGCATTTAAGTAATGAAAATGTCACATATCTAAACATATGAAATGCATTTAAAGTAGCATTTAAAATAAAACTTATAGCCTTAGTATAGGTAGAAAAGCAATTAATTTTGCTTATCATAGCAAAACTAGTGAGGATATCCCCTAAACTAGAAAGAAAATTACAAATGCAGATTAATAAAAGAGAAAATAAATTGAAATATAGAGAATAAATGATATTCCAAAATACATCATTTGAAGAGTGAAATAAAATAGGCAAACCCATAGCAAGGCCATAGAGAGGGGAAAATATTGAAAGTTCAACAAAATAATGTTTAATGGAAGTAGGTAATGTAATTACAGATACAGTTTTTAAAATTACAAGAAATAGAAATGGATATTGTGATCATAAACAAGTAAGTATAAAATAGGACAAGAAGAACTTTCCTAGAATAACTTAAATTATAACTTTCTTAAATATAAAATATTAAAAGTACGCATATTAAAGAAATTAAGGGCCGGGCATGGTGGCGCACGCTTATAATCCCAATACTTTGGGAGGCGGAGATCAGAGGATCTGGGTTCGCGGCCAGCCTCAGCTCTCTTTCTCTCTCTCTCTCTCTCTCTCTCTACTTAGTGAGGCCCTCCCCAACTTCGTGAGACCCGGTTTCAAAATAAAGTATAAAAAATAGGGCCGGGGGTATAGCGTGGAGGTAGAACGCCCCTGGGTTCAATCCCCAGTACCGCAAAAAAAAAGAAATTAAATTAATTTTGAAAATATTAACAGGGAAATTTTTCTTTAAGAAAAAGATGCAAAAAGACAAAAGTAACATATTAGCATATCCTAGAGAAGAATCGTTACCCTATTATCATATGTAAATCAAATGAGTCCCTACCGATATAGATAATTGATTGAATAAGTAAATACAAATATGTGGAGAAAAAAAAAACAAATATCCCCTACAGAGGAATTACATATATTTCTTATAGATATTCTCTCCATTCCAAGGCAAAGAAGTTTACTTCTATGTGCCTTGATTTGGGGATGTGCTTTGTGACTTCTTTCCAACGAGTAAAGTATCTGAAGGTCTGAAAAAAAAAATGGATTTACAGTGGAGAAACAGACACACTGCCTCAGCCAGGTGGTCAAGGCTGTGCTCACCAGTGATGAAATGTGTTGATCGCAAAATAAATCACAATAGTTGACAAATCATGGAAAAAGTATTTCATCTCTGGTTTTCTTCCACAAAACCCATAACCTCAGTCTAATTATGAAAAAAGTAGATGATAGAGCTCAACTGAGGAATGTTCTAAAACATAGTTGATCCATCCTAAAAACTGTCATCAAAATCAAAGAAAGAGGGGGGAGGGCCTCATGTTAAATGTTCTTATCAAATTTTATTTTATTTTATTTTTTCAGAACTGGGGATTGAACCCAGGGACATTCTACCTCTGAGCTACACCCCCAGCCCTATTTTTTATTCTTTATTTTGAAACAGGGTCTCACTAAGTTGCGGAGGGTCTCACTAAGTAGCTGAGGCTGGCTGGGAACCTGGATCCTCCGGTCTTAGCCTCCCAAGTACTGGGACTACAAGCATGCGCCACCACGCCCGGCCTTATCAAATTTTAAAAACACATTTCTAAATTTAAATGAAAGCTTTCCTTCTGAGCTTGGAAAAGTGGCAATCTAAAATTTGGAGTAAAAAATAAAGTGAAATGAGATTTATAGTACTTAATCCCTCACTGAGACATGAAACACACAGAAGGAAAAAAAAGTGTGGAAGGAAGAAAAGAGTAAATGGAGGTGTGACTTACAATGTGTATTTTTTAAAGTTTTGGACCCAGATACAGAAGAAACTTAGGAAAAAGAAACATTAGGAGGTTTAGAAGATTAGAAGAGATTTAGGAAAGTGAGTGAGACATTAGTAGAATCACCTGGTAGTGTCTGCAGCAGGTTTTTCTAGAAATTGAAAGTTCACGGTAGAAAAAGAAAATTAATACTTTTCTTTCATTTCACAAACAGAGGCTAGGGTAATTTTTTTTTACTCCAAAATGACTTCTGAAATTTAAAAATTATAACAATAAGACAAAGTGGTGGTACAACCACAGAATGTTTGATATTGCATCTGTAAAGTGGATATAGATAAATCTTTGGGACCAGATGGTCTCTAGTCAAAAGTTTTGAAGGCAATTAAGGCTGACATCAATAAATTTAAACACCCATGGTGACTGATCACTCTGTTGGGACCATTCTAGCCTGGGGAGCCGGTTGATGACTCCCATACACAAGTAGTTTTCAGTATAAATCTTAGAATTATCATCCAGTGAACTTCACTTCCAAATTAGAAAAGGGTGGGATATGTATAAAGATATTGGTGTCACTCACATATAAACAAATACTTTTGAGAAGAGACATAGTATGTTTGTGAAAAACCATATCTTATAATATGGAAATCATAGGGAAATAGATACTAGGTGTTGAAACTTACTTCTTGGTAAATCATGGGAAAAAAAGTAAACTGCCTACTTTTATCGTACTCTCTGCAAGTCAGCTCCCTTTTCTACCTTCAATATATTATTCTCATTTGCTTCGAAATTCTTTCTTAGCTCCGCAATCTCACATTTCATTACAGCTCCTTCACTTTTAATTTCAATCTTTCCTTTCCTGCGGCTATGTCCTCCTGCATCACATCTTCCTGAACTCTTTTGATGGTGCCAACCTTCATGAAATTTCGTATTTTTACTCCGCAGTAGAAACTGTGGATGGACAGCATTTGGACATAAGCTTGCCCTCTAGCTCCAAATCTTAGCCAGTGGAAAAGTGGATGTCATTCCAGTTTTCGTATATGTGCTGCTGGAGCGAGCACGTGGATGTCAAAATCTTCCTTTTCGGTGTCTGATTTTTAGCAATCCTTTGTTTTATTGTTTTAGTCTGTAATTGAGCAGGTCCAACTCCATTTTCTACTCCAAAGTTTTCTGGTGTGGTCGAGTAAAGGGCACAGTACCTTTTTGCAGTACCGGGGGGTTGAACCCAGGGGCGTTCTACCTCCGAGCTACACCCCCCAGCCCTATTTTTTATCCTTTATTTTGAAACCGGGTCTCACGAAGTTGTGGAGGGCCTCACTAAGTAGCTGAGGCTGGCCGCAAACCCGGATCCTCTGGTCTCAGCCTCCCAAGTACTGGGATTGCAAGCATGCGCCACTACGCCCAGCTTAGACTTTTTAATTGTTTAGTAATCTTGGCTGTTTCTACTCCTGCCTCAACTTCTGTGGCTTTATGTTAACAGGAAAATACCCCTGCAAGAGGTACCCTGATTTCTCTTCTTTCCCCATTCCCACCTCATTTCCTGGACAATTATTTTCTTTGAGATTTATATTTGAATGCAAATTTAAAAAAAATGAAGACAACAGAAAAAATAGTGAAATCCAAGTGAGGTCTGGAGTTTAGTTATTTATATATAGTACTAAAGTCAAATTCCTGTTTTTGATATTCTATACTAATATATTTTCATTCCAGGGTATTAAGTATAAGGTTCCTGAGAGCTCTCTTACTATTTTTACAACATCCTATGAATCTGATTTTTTCAAATAAAAAATAAAAATAAATGAAAGGGAAGGAGACATGGGAGGCATATTGGGTGGTGTCCCAATATACCTCAAAATGAGGCACCAAGTTTGTACAAGGATAGCTGTCCCATCTTATGTTTTATATCAACCTTAGATTTCAAGTGTGAAGGCAAACAGCAATTTAAGACAAATCTGTTTCTAATATTTTTCCCAAGTGAGTTTATTACAGGGAGCAAATTTTGGTTTTCTATAATGCAACAACTGAATATATTCTTTGTTTGCTTTTATCATAATCTATTTTATTATTCTTGCAGTTAATGAGACATCTTCAAGGATCCTAATTATAAGATACCCATCATTCTAAATTTTAAATGCTGGGATTCTTCATCTTTCTAGCTTTTGAATGTTCTAGCAGAGAGAGAGAGATGATGTTTTTATTTTCATTTATTTATTTTTAAGTATACTTTTATTCGTGCATCATAATGATACATCATACTGAGGTTTAGCGTGGTAGAAACATACATGTTCATCGCACCCAGTACATTTCCCCCCAGATCTTGCCCGGGTCCCTCCTCCCTCCCTGTTCATAATATTGAAATTGACATTGATAGCTTTAAAAATGTCTATAGGATTGTTTGAACTGATTCCTTCATAAGTCTCCTCCCTCCTCAATCCATGCCCCTCCCCAAATCCCCTTCCACTCTTCTACTGGTATCTCCTCATTTATTTGAACTCTCTCTTTTTTTGTTTTTTCTTTTTTATGTTTGTTTGTTTTGTTTTGGTACTAGGGATTGAACCCAGGGGCATTCTACCTCTGAGCTCCACCTCCAGCCCTATTTTTTTATTCTTTATCTTGAAACAGGGTCTCACTAAGTAGCAGAGGGTCTCACAAGTAGCTGAGGCTGGCTGCGAATCTATGATCCTCCTGTCTCAGCCTCCCAAGGACTGGGATTACAAGCTTATGCCATTACGCCCAGTTTGAACTCTTTTTTGTTTCCCAGGGTTTTTTTTTTTTTTTCCCTTGCGTCCACATATGAGAGAAAATATATGACCCTTCACTTTTTGATATTGGCTAATCTCTTAGCATAACATTCTCTAGTTCCATCCATTTTCCTGCAAATGGCATAATTTTGTTATTCTTTATGGCTGAGTATTCCATTGTGTGTATACACCATAGTTTCATAACCCATTCATCTGTTGATGACACCTAGGCTGGTTCCATAGCTTGGCTGTTGTGAATTGTGCTGCTATAAACATGATCATGCATGCATTATATATTTTATTTGTTTATTTTGTTGTTGTTTGTTTTTAGAACTTGAAAATGTTGCATCAGGGTCTATAAGCAGATACCCTTTTAAACTAAACATGTCCTAAATCTGGTTGGTATTCTTTATGACCCTTTTTAGTAAGGTTTTTTTTTTTCCCTAGAAATCATTAAGTTTGTTTCTGTGAGCAAGTAAATTGTGTTTGACCAGCTGTTCTATTGCACTCATTTCCAGAAGAATTAGATTTGCTTCTGAACTCTGAACTCACAATAGCTAAACTTGGCAAAATGTGTTTTCTTATCCCTACCCCAAAAGACCAAGCATACACAGTAATTTTGTATAATGTGATTTTGACTGTTGGCTTAAAATGAAATGGAAGCTTACAGCAACTGCAACAGTATATTTTCCATGATGAACCATTTGTATAACTCGTAGCGCGAAGAAAACACTGCCAATGCTGAAATATTATTTGCAATTTATTGTTCTTTATTGGATCAATACTAATATATGTGGAAATTTTTTTACCAGACCTAATGCCTAGTAACCTTTCAGCAGTTTATAATGAAATGACTATATATGATTTATGATTGATAATTAAGGGCTTTTAAAAATTACCATTATTCTTGAAATGTATTGTGAGATTCATTGTGTCTATTACAGATTCAGTAACATTCTTTGAGTCTGGAAATATGCTCTCCACCTAGGAAAATCTTTAACATATAGAGAACAATACAGCAGACTTTTAAAAAGAACTTAGTAAAAATAAATAAATGACAGATAACCAAGTAAGAAGCAATTCTCATGGCATTTTTGCATATCGTGGGCAGCTTTTGTCCCAATTATTTTTCAAGAATATTTGTATAACGAAATGCCTTGGAAGATACAAATAGAATCTCCCTCAAGGACAGAGGGCAAGTTAGTTCCTGAGCAAAATAACAAAGATAATGTCTTCATCCTGCACAGAGTTGGACAATTTTGCCAGCAGCCTGTTTTAACATTGGGGTTTTCATAAACTCGAGTGGTTTCTTGGCTGTAACACAAACCCACTGTGCACACAGCATCCTCCTGGGCCACTTGCATCACCTCTGTGGGACCTGGGCATCATGGGAAACCAGTGTAACCATAAAGCTCATGCTTCTTGTTCCATGGGTAGGTAATAAAGTCTGCTATCTCTCCTGCCATGGGCTATGTGCGTTCTGCCTCCATGTATAAAACCATGGCAGACAAGCTTGTTAGCCTTCAAACAGCGTAAAATCTCATGCCCTTCATGGTTCCCAACACAACCATTTAGTCTGGAGCACATTATGGTGTTGTCAGTAGCTTGAGAGGATGTGGGGCAAAGGGGAGGCCATTGGGACTTCCAGGGGTGAGCCACCAGGAATAGGGAGGCTGAGGACTGGGGAAAGATATAATGCTGATGCAGTCAGGCCCTAGAGCTGAATTCATAGGAGAACCTCAAAAGCACAGGAGTGAAGGGTACATCGGGCAAGAGGAAGGTCATTTCATCCTGTGTGACTGGAGAAAAAAGGGAGAAAGGATGGCTATAGCAATAGAAAGTTGGGTAGAAAAGAAGTGGAAAATTGAAGGAAATCAAGCCTGGGGCCATGATGTTCTAGGGTGTCATGCTGCCTGAGGAGAGGGAGCAGGGTAGAAATTGAGCCCAGAGAAGACTTTAGGGAAACGGATGGTTCTGAAATTGTCAGGAAGAAAATGGGAGAGGTGGCTGACTAAATGCAGATAATGGAAAGAGTAGGTGGTGCTGAGAGCCTGATAAGGTTTGGAAAATATGAATCTGTAGATTTTTAATAGACATAGTGACATTATGGTCTCTTGCAGAATTAAGTTGCTCTGAAGTAGGAAGGCAGGCTAATTTTAGAAGTGTACTTTATTAATAAGGGAGGAGAATAAATGATAGTCATTAGTGAATGGCTTGAGATAAACCTTAAAGTTACCTGTCCATCCCAGGTTCTAATTATAAATTCACGTAAGTTGCTGACCATTGAGATCATGGATAAGTAACTTCCCCTTTGATTCTCCAATAAAGGTTGAAACATGCATGTCCTAATGCTTTTTTGCTACTTAATGTGATCTTCCCTCATCCAACTTACCATATTACAGATTAAATCCACCTTTTGAAATCCTATATTAATGAGGGGCCTTGGGCATGAAACTAGTGCTAATTTGCGTGAACGCCTCAGTTCCTATTGTGTTTGAAGTCTAGCCAGACCATGTCATCAAGGAGCTTTGAGTGATGGGGGACTTCAATGAAGCACTTGGCAAATGCATGCCAGAAAAATTCTTAATAATAATAAATCCTCTGACAAGACAAGAGCACTTAAGTCTAATGGTGACAGTTTAGTTTACAGAAATCAAGCCAGTGTACTCCGTTCCATTTTCAGGGTCTGAATGGTTTTAATCATGCTGTTTGGCAGATAGCTACATCAATCCATCTTGTCATATCTATATTCTGCCATCTTTGGCTAGTCATCCATAGACATATTTCTAAACTTCGAAAACAAATCAAACCTATTTTTTCCTCTTTGTTCAACAGTCATGGAAATATTCTCTCATTTACAATTTGAAAATGAATGAAGCTACTGAGAAGTGAAACAATGCTCTATCTTTTCCAAAATTAGGAGCATCATACTTACTGTCAAATCAGTAAGTTCTTCTGCAAATGTTTATGTTTTCAAAAAAGTAGCATTTTCTTGGGGCAGTAGCTCTTGTACTTTGACTCTGTAACATGATGGATTCTATATCTATAGTCTTCCACCAGGATTTCTCCCTATTTTCTGCTCTTCTATTGATGTCCTCAAGGCATGGCCAATCAATGTCTTGCTTTGCCTCTCTCCAGACTGATTAGCCTCAGGAGGAATACATTTCTACAGGAATGTCATGTTATAAATAACTGTACCCAACATCTGATCCTTAATCTCCATAAGTTTCTCAACTACTACCTGGCCCACAATGGCTCAAAAGGATAATGAAGCACCATACCTTGTTCATTCCTTTACCTTCAACTTTTATCCCTGAGTTATATACCTTGCAAGTGTTAGAGCATTATAAAAATATGCCATGTTTTGAATTTGCATGAACCACATAAATTTGCATCAGTGCTTTACTACTTTTGCTGAACTCAATGAACCCAAAAGGTCCTCATCTATAAATGGATGTTAAAATGCACTTCACTGCTTATTTGGATTACTTAAAATTAATTAAGATAGGTTATATTTTTTTTTAAAAAGATAGTCCATGTTTAAGGATTCATGAGTAACTCATAGTACCCCAAGGAAAAAGGTAGAGAAGTTACTCATTACCAAACTGGATGTGATTCCTCCTATGACTTTCATTTCTTTTCTTATCCCTGGTTTATGACACATGCTCTTTCCTCTTTATCTATTAATTCCTGCTCCTTTGCATCCCCAAACCACATTGTAGAAATCATGGCTGAGTCACCTGAAAAGGAAATGATCTTTCTTGCCTTCGGTTCAAATTCCTTAGGAAAAGATAGGTGTCGCTAGCTTGGGCTCCTTCCCACACCTCTTCCTGGGGTGGTGGGATGAGGATTCTGCAGGGTCATACAATAGAAAGCTTGTTCTTCTAAGTCACCTCTGACAGCATTGGATCAGGAGATAAATCACGGTTTGAGGCAAAAAGAAGCAATATTTTACCGCTACAGAGTTTATGTATTAAAGCAGATTACAGAGTGGCATTGCTCAATGGAGCTTTACATGATAATGGAAATGAACAACTAAGATGCAGTTACTAAAAAGAGAGGGATATTTGATTTTGACTAAGTTAGATTTAAATAGCCATATGTCGCTACTGACTATTGTGTTGGACAATGCAGCTAGCTATAGATTCTTGTAATCATCAAGTGGAAACTTAGTATGACAGAATCTATAATTGCTCAATGAGTGTATAAATAACTGACTGTATGGACAAACCTTTTCCAATACAACATTGAAGGCCACAGGACAGACTGACCTATTATCTTTTGTCATTCAGAAATGGCACAAACCAATCCTGTCATTTTTGTTATGTAATTTCTTCTGTTCTTTAGATAGCTGGAAACAGAATATACAGGGGTTGGTATTATTCAGAAAGAGTATTTGTAGCTGAGGCCATCCTGAAAAATATTGTCTCCAAGGGTGAGAGGAATTACTGGAAGTCGGAGTATGGAGCAAAAAAAAGAAGAGAGCATTTATATTAATAATCTTTGCCTATTCCACAGCTTTGCCCGAGAAAGGCCCAGTACATAAGTCCTTTGGACAAATTATTCAATTCCAATCAGGTTACTACTTCAAGTGGAAAATGAAATATTTACTCACAATTAATCATCTTCTCATGTACATTTTCTCGTGCTAATAGCTGACATTGTGATTAGCAACAAAAATAGCTTCTTGCTTTCATATAGCTTATTGACACAAAAAATTCAAATAAGGACGTCAATAAGTGTAAATGCATTTAAGCCTTTTAAGAGGTGGGGGTGGGGTGGACATTTACTCAGTTGGGGAAGACAAGAAGGTTTTTCAGGGCATGTACCTCCTTAGCAGAGAACTGCAAAAGGAATGCAAGATAATTAGGTGGGGAAGACAAGGATGATTGTTCAAAGCAGGAAAATCAATATAGTCAAGCTGGTGATGCAGAGCACAGAGACTATGAGAGATGGAGAAATATCCAGTGTGCACAGAATGTAGAGAGAATAATATGACAGGGGTGGTGAGAGAAGAGAATGAAGAGCTAGTATGAAGTTAAGGAGTTTATCTTCCTAAAAGAGTAATGGGAGTTCATAAATGAAGGAGAAGACAAAAGGAGACAGTTGTGGATTTTTCTACATTTATGATTTTTAAAAAGCCACCTTATAGTTTGAAAACAGATGGGATGTGTGGGGTGAGTTAAGTGACTCATACAGTGTCTGATGCAAAAATGATGATAGTTTGACCTGGAATGTTGATGGAGATAGAGAAAAATTGATGTATATGAATGATATTTAGTAGGTACAATTCTGGAGATTAGAGACAATTAGTAGATATTGTGGAGTAGTCTGAATAAACAACATTGATGACCTTTCTATGTGTCACTTACACATGGATGGTGGTACTTTTTACTGAGAGAAGGGACCCTGGAAGTGGATATAGTTTTTGAGAGATAGGAAGGATTATAGATTCATTTTTGATGAGTGTGGCCTTTGAGACATCTGAGTTAGATGTCAGGTAGAAAGTTAACATGATTTCTTGAAGTTTTTTGAAGTAGTAAGATTTAGAGATATACATTTGTGAGTTTTCTACTTATAGGGGCAAGAAAAGCTTTTAACAGAAACGAGTGAGTTTAAAGTAAGAAAAGGAGACCAGCTAGGAATAAGTCTTGACATTTTTGAGTAGTTAATAACTGGGTAGAGGGTTATAAGGCTGTACAGACAGAGAATGAACAACTATAGAAATGAAAGGACAAAGACATGTCTTGGAAGACTAGAAGAATTATGTTTCAAGGAAGAAGGAGTGGTCAACTGAGGTGATCCCACCCAGAAAATTAAGTAATGCAAATACTTCAAAATGACCATTACATGTGGGGACCTGGTGAAAGCCATTATGGGAGCAGTAGAAGTCAGATGGAGCTGGATGAATGCTTCCTGAAAGTAGAAATTACAGATGGTTCTTCTAACTAATAGCATTGAAGAAGAGATCCATTATATCCATTTATGTTTATATGCAGGGCTTCACCTTCAAAGAAATGCATCAATCTGATATATTTATCATGAATCCATAATCATTGGCTTATCAATAAGTAAATATGTATAATTCAGATTTTAAAAAACCTAGTATGTAAAGAAAATAAAGATTAAAATAAAGTAAACCTCCACAATCCCAACACTTTTGTACTTTTGGTTTCTGCTTGTAGTCTTAAGTATAGGTTTGCATCAAATTTTTAATTAAGGGATTCTGAAAGTATAATTGTAGTTTAAGCTTTTATTCACGTATCATTATAACAAACATTGTAACTTACTCTAATAAGAATTTCTTAAATATTTTAATGACAGCATAATATCCCATCAAGTTGATTAGACCACAATTTAAGAAAAGGACACACAAACCATTAGCTGCATATATAAAACACAAACATTTTATTTGCAGTGATTAATGGTATTTGCATTAATATGTATTAATAAAGTTACCTAAATAAATTCTTATTGATATACAGTTCTATTTATGTGGCAGTCTTACAAATTGTTTTACAGAAATGCAAAATCTTAAATAATTTAACTTTACTTGAAAAAAAAATGTGCCAAGAGGAAAAAAAAAAAGAACACGAGAAGTTTTCAGATTGTTTGATTACTGAATGCCTCTTTATTCATGATTTTTTAATGTTATTAAAAAAAGATATAAGAGTTTTGCAGAGTTGGAATATGGGCTTGGTGGAATGTAATTAAACATTATATTCTGGAGATGAGGTGGAACTTTGTGCTAGTTAAATGTAAGTAGTTACTAAGATTTTCTTCATTGACTACAGCATTTCTCTGAAAACATCAGTATTCAATAAATATATTCTGGTAAATTTATTCCCCGTAAGCCTTTTTTTTATATGTCAGAGTCAAACTATAGATCTGTATTTTACTTCTAGAAAGTATTTTACTTCTTTTTTTATTTATCAGTTCTTACATCTTGTTAATGTTCAACTTCTATTCTGCAAACAGAAACTTTTCTGAAAACAAAAAATTTAGTTAGTAGAGGTTTGAGGCCTGAAAGCATTGATTGAATCCATCAAATGGGGATGCATGTTACTGGATCAATGTTGGTTTTAAATGTTTGATTTAAATAAATGTTGTTTATTTACCTGCTAAGAGGTAGGATTATATGATTACTGAGAATTTGTTCTTCTCTGCTTAATCTAAAAGCAGTGTTTTCCCACACTGGAATGACTACAACAGTGATAGGAGCAAAAGTAATAGAAACGATTCCGGTTATGATGGCGACTCTAGGTCTCTAGGCTCCTTCGATATTCCTGCCTTCCTGTTAGGATAATTATTTATTGGGGTGGATTCAGTTAGTCTGTTGTCTTCCTACTGGGGGTGGAGACTGCTTTAAAGTCTGGAGAGTCCAGGACAGGGAGGCACTCTGTCACAAGATGGAGGATGTAGCAAGAGGAGGGAGTGAAAGGTTACTAGGGAATTACATGGGACACAAAAGGATGCTCTCAACTCTATAAATTCAAGACTTAGGTATATTCAGTTTTCATCATGGCTGGTAGGCTGTCAGAGTTGTCCTTTTAAAAATATATCCAGATAGAGATGTTGCCTGTAAGTGAGCATTTAGTCCTCTGCTGGTAACATATCCTTTCTTGTTTGGACTTGAATCCACAATTTTCTATAATTCGCTAAGTCCTTTAAAATTGAATCAATTTTGTGGCTTTCTTCAAATCCAGCTCCTATATCTACAGCAGTTAGTTTGAAGACTCCATTTTTAGAGGAATTTTAAACAAATGTGTGCCAAGGAGCAGAAGGTAAACATGCTTGCGCTGGGAGCCACCCATCCTGCTATGACATGGCAGGTGTGCTAACACCGAATGCAAATGTTCATGCAAACACAGAGGAGTAAATAACAACTTTTTTTTTTCCCGCTAGTCATCCATGACATTCTCTGCTTCTAAACACACAGTTGAGAAGAGAGTCTTTACCAACTCAAATTTTCCTTTTGGGATTCAAATTTATGTGCGTCAAGAGGGAACACGTGCAGCTCATTTTCTTTAGTAATTTAGTAACTATGGTAAATGTGTCAATCATATGTGGGATTATACATCCCTTGTAATTGAAGCTTTCCATTATACCAAAAAGTACTTTAGTTCGATAATTTTAAAGGAATTCTTTTTATTTTTGCACTCAAAGTTACATAATGTGTTTAGTTAACATTCTGAAGCATGCCTCCTCCTACCTTTTTGAAAAGGAGATAAATAATATATATGTAATCTGTTCAGTGAGAGCTTGTGGTCTATACATAGAGGATGCAATTATTTATGGTAAATCTGTCTCCTTTTATTGAGGACCTGATGTTAATGAGACAGCATTTTGAAGAGCATACTCATTAGTCATTTACTATTTATGTCACAATTCTGAGTCAGAATGGAATTTGGGGTTGGATGCAAAACCCAGTACACCATATCTGGATGACAAGCCACGGGATACGTGAAATCGTGCATGGTCTTGATTCCTTAAAGAACATAAAGGAAATTACCACCACTACTTCTGTTCAGTGAGATGACAGTAATAATACTTGGCTTTCTTAGGTTCCATCTCATTGCTGTCATTAGGGACAATGCTAAAGTCTGCCAGTTTCAGACAGTATGCTATATTCTTGGGAGCACATTTTTTTTCTTTTCCTATACTTACCAAACTTTAAAGTTTCATTACTTTTCTTTCTTGACTTCTTCTTCCATTTTTGAGTTTAATATTCAGTTTCAAGGGCTGAAAATGTTTGTACAATGACTCACAACTATATCATAGTAAAATGTAGAGGCATACAATAATTTTTTATTATGAGCCATGATGAAATCTGCTGTGGATTTTAATTGTAGAAGTACTATAAATTCTGAAGGTACAATATTACATTGTGATTAAGAATATAGATTCTGGGGATAAACCAGGTGGCTTCACATTTCCATCTTTTTTTATTTTTTTGCGGTATCGGGGATTGAACCCAGGGGCATTCTACCTCTGAGCTACACCCCTGGCCCTATTTTTTATCCTTTATTTTGAAACCGGGTCTCACGAATTTATGGAGGGGCTCACTAAATAGCTAAGGCTGGCTGTGAACCCGGGTCCTCCGGTCTCTGCCTCCCAAGTACTGGGATTACAAGCGTGTGCCACCACGCCCAGCCCACATTTCCATCTTTGCCATTTCATTATTGACCTTAGGCAAGTTAGTCCACATCGTAATGCCACAATTTTGTCATCTGTAAAATGGTGAGCACACACAGTGCCATCCAGATTCTTAGGAAGATTTGTGGTTTTAAATGAATAAAATTGCCCATTAAAATTAAAATTAAAGTGTCTTACTTTTTAAGTTAAGAAATAGGCTCCTACTGACTCTAGGTCTGCTTGACTCCTTGACAAAGTGACTATTCTAGTTTGACTCCTATGAGACTTTTCATCTTTCCTAGGAAATATGGAAATAAGACACTGAGAGTAGGACTCGTTTATCTTATTGTTATGAACAAAAATTAAAAGAAAGGTGGAAGCAGTCACAAGCTTCTATCTTGTGGCTTTAATGACAGGACACAGCCAGCACACCCATGCGTCTCTGCATCCGTCACATTTACTCCACATCAGACAGACTTCTCTGGGACAACAGATATGTTTGTTTTCTAATATTCTATGCTTAGCTATTATCTTTTCAAACAGCTAGTTTCTTCCTTACATTTGTTATATTAGAAAGGTTAAGTTGTTCTCTGATTAGTTTTTGTTCTCTTAGTCAGAGTCATGTGGAATTAGGTTCTATTTATATGTTTATCTTACTCAGGGAGACCAGTTCTCTATACTAAAACCTTCTTCTGAATAGGAAATACTGATTATATGTAAAAGAAAGAAACATGTGACAAGACTATGGACTCCAGAGCCAGTTAGCCTGGAATTAGGTGTGGGATGTGCTCCCTTCAGCAAGTTATCCTTCTAGAAAACTTGTCAGCAGATTTAGTGGTAGTTCTAGGGAAAAGGAGGTGATTTGGAAAATGTTAAAGAGGTAAAATATTATATATTTGAGCCCAGCACAATGCTGTACATCTTTAAATCCCAACTACTAAGAAGGCTGATGGAGGAGGATCACAAGTTCAAGGCCAGCCTGGGCAACTTAGCAGATGGTGTCTCAAAATAAAACAAAAAGGGCTGAGGGTGTAGCTCAGTGTTAGAGTGCCCCTGGGCTCAATCTGCAGGACCATCACGAAAAAAAAAAAAAAGGAGGAAGAGGAGAAGGAGGAGAAAACCAGTGAGGTTAAAGAAAGTGAAATTGATTGAAATAGTACAATCAGCAACAAGAAAGGACACCTGTTGAAGGAGATAGGATTTTAGCATGGAGAGGAAGCTTATCCAAAATGTATGGAAGCATGCAACAATGTACAGAGTTTAATATGCTAATGGAAAAAAGGGGGAAATTCAAAAAGTTCTTACCCAATTGCCCTTTTTTTTCTTTCTTTTTTTGCGGGGGGAGGGTTACTGGGGATTGAACTCAGGGGTGTTCTACCACTGAGCTAAACCTCCAGTCCTTTTATTTCATTTTTACTTATTAAAATATTTTATAAGTTCATTGTAATTATGCATCATAGCACGGTTCCAAATGACACAAGCACACACGCACACATCACTTGATGTATTTTCTTCCATTTACCACCCTGATCCCCCACCTCCCTCCTCATACACGTTAGTGAGATGGGTAGTGATAACTTCATACATGGGCACAGCATTTGAATTATTTCCTTCCTCAATCCTCTTTTTTCCCTCCTACCTCTCTCCCCCAATCCCCTTCCTTCTTCTGGTTTCTCTCCTTATTTATATAAAGTCCCTTATTACGCTTGTAATCCCAGTACTTGGGAGGCTGAGACCGGAGGATCGCAGGTTCAAGGCCAGCCTCAGCTACTTAGTAAGGCCCTCTGCAACTGAGTGAGACCCTGTTTCAAAATAAAGAATAAAAAATAGGGCTGGGGGTGTAGCTTGGAGGTAGAATGCCCCTGGGTTCAATCCCCAGTACTGCAAAAATAAATAAATAAATAAATAAATAAATAAATAATAAATAAAGTCCCTTATGTTTCCTATTCTCTCTCTACTTCTACACATAAGAGAAAACATTCAACCCTTGATGTTCTGAGACTGATCGCACTAAACATAATATTCTCTAGTTTCAATTGACCCTTGATTTTCTGACTGATCTCACTAAACATAATGTTCTCTAATTCTACTCATTTTTCTGCAAATGACATACTATTTTTTTATTTTGAAACAGGGTCTCCCCAAGTTACTACACACTGGCTTGGAAACTGGGATCCTCCTGTCTCAGCCTCCCAAGTACTGGGATTAAGCCCAGCTTCCTTTTTTTTTTCAATAAAGGAGAAAAGATAATTTGTAAAGAGATTGAGGGGAATAGTATGGGAACTGAGGAAAGAAATCAGTATTTATAAGAGTTTCTAAAAAGGTTAATAAAGAACTACTAGGAAACAGATAAAGTTGATATGAGTTAAAATACATTTATTCATATAACATTTCCATTTCTCAAATATATAAGCATATATCCTGTTAAACGACTTCCCTAGTATTCTCTTACTGGAGAGCAGCAGAGCAAAGCTCAGGCTTGGAGTTCTAGACTCCAGCATTCCGAGGTATGTGATATAAACAGAATAATTTATATTCTATCACAATACCAAGTCCAAAGGAAAAATAATAAAGAAAAGGGTTTGTTATGCTTAGTAACAAAAGCATCAAAAAATAAACACTGCAAACTGATAAAACATTGTAATTAAATGAAAAATAAAGAATTCATATGATTAAAATATGAAATGCTTTCATCAATCTATGGAAAAAAGATCAATTGAACCACCTAATAGGGGAAATGGACAAAGTATGAAGAGAAATAATTCACAAAAATGATTACACATTAGCCAAAATATATATATTAAATTTTTATAGCTTGCTACCACTAAAAGAAATGTTTTAATGAAATTAGAAAAAATTGCAAAGTGATTAAAATTTATTAAAAAAGCAATAAGGTAATCAGCAATCTCTTTCATTATTGTTGGACATATATTAGAAACATCTCTCATAAATGAAACTTCTTAATGTATATTAAAATATCATATTTAACTAATAATTCAACATCACGTAATTATATCATTGAAAAATATTCAAGATTTGGGAAAATTATGTATGGGGATACATGCTATTAAAAATGAAATAAACAGAATACAATTGTTTCTGGGCATAAAAAATCAGATTTTAATTATGCTAAGTGAGATCAGCCAGTCTCAGAAAGTCAAAGGTCAGATATTCTCTGCCATATGTATAAGTTAGAGAGAAAACAGGAAAGAAAAGGAGAGAGGAGAGAGACCACTAGAATATTGGAAGGAGATGAGGGGAGGGGGAAAGGAGACTTAAGGAAAGAATCAGATTAGATTATGTTCCTATATGAAGATGTCACTACCGATCTCTCTAACGTGTACAGTAGGATGGGATCGGGAGGGGAGCACAGCAAGTGAAGTGTGCATCTATAAATGTATCACTTTGAATCTCACTATGTTATATAATTACAAAGCACCAATAAAATTATTTTAAAATATAAAAGTATTTTAATCAAATACAAAAGAAAGTATCAGGTTTTAGGGGAAAGAGTAAGAAAATGATTTCGGTATATGTAGAGTGGGGGAACTTCTGAGTCTAAACAAGTTTATAAAGTAAGATCCTAATTTTGTCTCAAGTATTATATACATATTCAAAATAATTATTCACAAACATACAAAAATGAAGGGAGGAGATATGTTAAAATAATAGCAGTGCCTCTGAGTGTTTTTATTTTTACTCTAATTAATATTTGTTAAGTCCTTGTAATGAGCATTCATTACTTTTAAAACGTTGTACTAATGTATGGACTAATTCTATACATACTAAAACTTACAAGTTGTTTTTAAAGATAGAAAGTTTTTTTTAGTAAAGAAAATCATATGTCATCTTTATCTTAAATGTATGTACCTTTTAAATTCCTAGTTTGCTATGATAATACCCGTCTTTTAAATGCCTTTGTCTTAGCACCTAAGACAGCTCCAAGCATAGAGTGAACAATCGAATTCGGTTTGGCAAATGAATGAAGTTAATATTTATATGCATAACTCTTGGGAAGATTTGAAGCAGACAGTTAGCCTAACTAGATGTTTTCCATTTAATTAGTATTCAGGAGAACAAAGAATATTGGGGAAGGATTTTCCTAAGCAATGATTAAAATACCAAAGTAGAATTGAAAATGTGGCCATGATTCTCCATGTTCTATAGAATATTCCAGCTGTGCTAATTTATGTTGTGTTGTGGGAAATAAGAAAAGGTCAGAGTCATCTTTACTCATTTTGCAACACTGTAATGACACTTTTTGTAAAATGTTATTCTTATTTTAGTCTTCATTTTGTTTGTTTTTCTTCTTCAAAGACTTTTGAAATTAGCCGTCACTTCCATTACCTACACAAAAAATAAGATCAATTTAAACGTTTTGAAGCTAGAGAAAAGAAATGTGAATGCCATGCCTACACATAATAAAATATCTCAGGCAAGACATAATTTAATCTGATTCCAGTCCATCACCGTGAAACTCAAGAGAATATAAAGTACAGCATCTAAATATTTTCAGCCAGGGATAACTTGGGATGCCATTGTTAACTTCTTCAAAATGAGAGTAGGGAGACATAGTGAATTACTAAGTGTCAATACCTCATCATTATAATAAGCAACTGACACTTTATACCCTTTCCAAAAATTCAAATGTGTTAATTAATCTGACCTTCACAGTAATCATAATGCTTAGAATATAGTGCATGCCCTCATTTTGCAAGCAGGAAAACTCATACCAGAAGCTTAAATAATAAATCTAAAATATCACAACCAGTCCTACTGTTTGGACTGGATTTAAGGTATTTATAATTTTTTAAAAAATTTGGTACATTGTAATTATACATCGTATTGGGGGATAGAGTGCTAGAAACACACATGCACACAACTCAGGATTTAAGGTAGTTTTGATTTCATAATTGTTCCAACTGCACATTTACACTAAGCCTTGTCCGGTAACCCCTGTTCTCATTATACACATTTATGTGATTCCGTGTAAATGAAGTAAGAGCACTGACACAGCAAACATAAGAACAAATTATCTTACTGATTCCTCTTTATAGGTATTTCTCTAGTTTTAATTAATAGACATTTTTAAAAACAAATTCATCCTTAGTCTCAATTCTACCCAACTTGAAGACCCCTTTTACTTTTACTCTTTATATGTTTTTTATAATACAGTACTTGGCAGAAATTCATTTCTTCCCATATCTGAGGTTCAAAATGTCAATGATCTTTGAAGTTCCCTTCACTTGGTTTGTCCATCTTCATATGTTTTCAGTTATTATTTCCCTTTGGGTTATCCAAAAAGGAAATGAATAGTGTGATTGTAATTATACCATTATATCATTAGTATGATTGTGACACTATCGTACAATCATACTAGCAGAGATTGCAACCTCAAGTCTAGAAATTCTGAAATCTCCAAATGCTCTCATTTCTTTTAGACTATTTCTCAGACCATCTATGAAAAATTAGTATCTAATAAATGTTCGCTATGGTCAAGTTACTTCTCTGCATAAAATCTTTAATGTTTCAATTAATATATGATCTCATTTTTTAAAAATCCCATATCGTATCTTGGCATTCCAGGCCTGACTTTAATTTATTTCCAACATAAAGTCCAAGGAGGATCAACACAAATTCCACTGAACTGCACCAGAACCTTTCAAACAAATTGCCCTGTCTTCACCAGGCATCGCGTGTATAAGCTCCTTGTTTTTGCTCTTCCAGACTCTTTTTTCCCATTCACTGGGTGGTGATGCATTTTTTATTAAGTTTATCTTTCTTGATTGAGCACTTTGATGCTGAGACAAGCAAATAGAATCTATGTTCTTTTTGTCCTTTTTCTAAATATGTGTGTTGTTCTCCACTAACAGCATTATGATAGCAATTCAGGGCCTTGCAAGTGATCAGAAAAAAACAGCGATTAGTATGGATGAGTCATTTTTCATAGAAAAGAACTTTTTCGACCTAGATACTTTACTCTGGAGTGGTAAGAAATCCTCAGAGTCCCTTAGAGGTCTTCTGTATACAGAAGGCAAAAAATAGACATTTACTTTCTACTGTCCAAGGTAAGTTGTGAAGGAGGCAGGATTTGACGTCATATTACTCATCCTTCATTTAAAAACACCCTCCCAATTGTGGATATTTCGCTATGAACTGGAATCTATCCAACATTATTTACCTACAACTACATGTAGTATAATTAGCATCTCTTTAATTTTATCCATTAGACCATGATGTAGTAAACTTCTGAAGCAAGTTATTGGGAATTGAGGGTTTGTAATACAAAATCCATGCATGAGATGATGATATTCTTTCTTATATTCAGTAGTGTACATCACTGGAATAAGGAATTTGTAAAGTGATGAGAGATTATGTAGTTGTCTGAATTGTTTTTGTTCCCTTCTGCTCTGACCTCTCCGTGTGCATTTAAAACCAATACAAGCCAATTGAGAGAGAGGTAGGAAGCCTTAGCTCATGAAGGACAGAATGGAGGGGCATCCTCTGTGGGCCACAGGCTGGCTGTGGATCTGTCACTGTGTTCTGAGTACTGCGGCTTTTCCTCTCACTCATCAGAGGTGGAAAAGCTAGAAGTATATTCTGCCCTCCTGTAAGAGGCCCTTTGCCAGGGGCTAACTAATGGGGAGATGAGATGAAAGTAACTTGGCATAATTTACATCCTAGAGACCCCCTGCAGTATCTGCCTAAAGCTGAGACTGCCAGAAATCTCTCCAGTTCTTCTCTTTTTCCTCCTTTCTGGGTCTGTTTCTCTGACTCCCTTACCAGTGTGTCCTGGGAATACTTCCTTTAATAAAATACTTGACTGTGATGACTGGTTACAAGGTTCACTTCTGGGAAATCCCTTAAATTACATAGTTGATGCATGACAGCCAAGTTTGGAATATGATACTCAAACCATTAGCAGGGGCATTACCAGGGAGTTTATTAGAAATGTGAATTCTATGGCCCCACCCCACACCCAATAAATAAAATCTCTAGGAGAAATGTCCAAGAAATATGTTTTAAAAAGATTTCAAAATAATTTTATATATGCTACAGTTAAGAATCATTTGCCTGGAGCCAGGCGTGGTAGCGCACGCTTGTAATCCCAGTACTCTGGGAGGCGGAGACCGGAGGATCCACTTTCACGGCCAGCCTCAGATCTCTCTCTCTCTCTCTCTCTCTCTCTACTTAGGCCCTCTGCAACTTTGTGAGACCCGGTTTCAAAATAAAGTATAAAAAATAGGGCCGGGGGCGTAGCACGGAGGTAGAACGCCCCTGCGTTCAATCCCCGGTACCGCAAAAAAAAAAAAAAAAAAAAAAAAAAAAAATCATTTGCCTGGATATGTATCTCCTAACTCCTTGCATCCAGAATTCTTCCACATCGTTGTTTCCTCTACCTATAGCTTCCTCCCAAGCATTCAGCCTCCCTCCCTACTTCCCCTCCTTCCTTCCTTCCTTCCTTTGTTTCTTCCTCCCTTATATAATATCAGCTATCATTTATCTTTTTATTTTTTTACATTTTATTTATTTTTAATATACTTTTTTGGTGCATTGTAATCATACATCTTGATGGATTTCGGGGTGGTAGAAGTGTACATGCACACATCGGTCAATTAGCCCTCCCCCAATTCCCACATTTATCTTTTTAAATTATTGTTTTTAACTGACAAAATTGTATTTACAGCCGGGCGTGGTGGCGCACGCTTGTAATCCCAGTACTTTGGGAGGCAGAGACCGGAGGATCCGGGTTCGCAGCCAGCCTCAACTCTCTCTCTCTCCCTCTTTCTCTCTCTCTCTCTCTCTCTCTCTCTCCTTAGTGAGGCCCTCCGCAACTTCGAGAGGCCCGGTTTCAAAATAAAGCATAAAAAATAGAGCCAGGGGTGTAGCGCGGAGGTAGAATGCCCCTGGGTTCAATCCCCAGTACCGCAAAAAAAAAAAAAATTGTATTTACCGTGTACACAACATTTGAAATGTATATATGTATATATATATATACATATATATATATATATATAGAGAGAGAGAGAGAAATATTTAAATCTAGCTAGTTAACATGTGCATTACCTCACAAAGTTATCATTTTTGTGACAAGATCATTTAATTGCCACTTTCAGAAAGTTTTAGAAATATAGTATATCATAATTATGGTTACCATGCTATACAATAGATTTCTGAAATGTATTCCTCCTATATAGCTGTGATTTTATATTCTTTAGTTAATAATTCCCAAACTGCTATGGCTTGGGAATAATTTAGTGTCCCCCAAAGGTCTATTTGTAGAGACTTAGCCCTAAGGGTGGCACTATGAGGAGGTCTTATAGACATTACAAAGGTGGGACCTAGTAGGAGGAGCATAGGTCATTGGAGGGTGGTTTCCAAAGACATTGAGGAACCCTGACCCTCCTCTCTCTCTGTTTCCTGGCTTGTAATGTGACTGTTCACACTAACATACACTCCCACCCTTTCCATGTAACACCTTCACCAGAGACCCAAATCATCAGGGCTGCCTGATCTTGGACTTGAACCTTCAAAACAGTGAGTTAAATTATATACCAACTTTCATTAACTTTGTTGGGTCAGATATTTTGTTGCAGTAACGCAAAGCTGACTAATCCACCAACATTTCCCGTTTATTGTTTCTCATTTCCCATCATCTAACTAGCAAACAAATAAATAAAGCTTCAATAAATCGTATTAGTATATGTGGGTAACAATTTTATTTAGAAAGGTAGGCTAAAATACTACACCAAAAAGGTCAGATGTTAAATATATATATAACCTATATACATAAAATAACTACATAAATATATTTTTAATAATTTCATCATGTTGTCATTAGCTTTCTACATACAATTCAAAATATATGTATGAATACAAGGATGTTTATTAGCGTTTTAGGTGAAATAAGGAAAAAGTTGAAACTACCTGAATGTCTAATATTGTGAGCTTTTGTATTATGGTTTAGCTATACAAAAAAAATTCGTCTTCAAGAATGGCATTGAAGAGTTTATAAATATCAAAATATGTGTAAAATGTACAATAAAATTCACATTTTTGTTTTTGTGAAGAAAAAAGAGACTTGGAAAATAAACATCACATGTTAACATTTATTAACTGAAAGAGATGAAATTACAGTGATTATGCTTTCATCGTTAAGCCATTTACTTTTAATATTTACATTTTTCAATACTAGTATATCTAACCTTAATGTCATGATGTAAATGAAAGCATTTCAAAATAAAACCATTTGAATTCCATTTTTTATATTTATTAAACTTTTGGTACATAAAAATAAAAAGTCAGCATTTTATAAAGCTTAATTTAAATGTTGCACAATTCAAATTTATAGGATAAAATTAGTTGTAAATTTCAATTACTTAAAATTATTCATAAAGACAAATACATACAATGAATTATATCTGCTTGTTTTGATTTGTGTTACCAATTAGGCTCTTTGCTAAAAGTCTTGCAATTAGGCTCCTCGTCTTTATGTTCCTTTTTGTTTCTCTATCAGTCAACTTTCACCAAAAAAGGTTTTAAAATAGCTTGTACTAAGGAGCAACAAAAAAACAACTATTCATTATTCTTCTTCTTTACAACCTGGAATTTCTTAGGACAACTTGCAAAAAAGAATCTTGGTTTATAAAGTGGAATTGGGGGGTTTAAGGGAGCCCCCTACTGTCACATGTCGACCTGTAGCTCACATGAAAATATAGCTCTATAAGCAGGGACAAACTTGGTCTCTTCTCAAATGTGCACACTGGGAACACTGAGAACTAATGACATCTCAGTTGCTAACAGTCCCCTGGGATAGTGAGTGTTTCAGATAAGATGAGCCATGCATAAAATTAATTGCAATTCCTAAGGTTCGCAAAATGATCCAAGAGTGATGCAGATCACTTAATAATGGCCAGAATAATTTGTCTTCAGTGGGTTAGGTCACTGAGGGAGAGCTTGAATTTATTCTTCATTGCAAGCAAATGTAGGAAACGAACACATTTTCCTCTGGCCATCTGTTGGGTTGTACATCAAATCAGTAATATGACTTTGCTCCTGAAATCTAATTATTATTCCAACATTTGGTAAGGAGAACTAAACAAATAGCTTTAAATGTTATTCCATAAAATGGAATATCAGGCTCAGCATCAAGAGGGAAGAGAACAGCTTCTCAAGAATGCTAAGCAGGAGAGAAGTTGTCTGCAATAATAGAATCTTTCCTCATGGCCAAGTGGAGTTCATGTGATTGACTTGGGATTATGAGATGCTTATGCACCTTGGTCCCTCATTACTCACTGTAATTTACATTGTCACATATTTCAAACCTACAATGAAGGTGACTTCATTATTGAGGTTGTACAAAACTGAAGCAAGGAGGATACTCAGAGGAAAGTGGCCCAGAACTATCACCAGGCATTTCTAAGTATAGTTTATGGTAATTATAATTTGGTTTTAAAATCGTTCTATAAACACAGATCTCACACACATACACACACACACACACACACACACACACACACACACAAATCCATATGTATATATATATATATTTGATCCATTTTCCTCACTAATATGTTATGTGATACATAGTGTGTTCTTTTTGCTCTTCACTTTTATTGGTTCCTGCCTTGTCTCTGTACACATTCACCTCCCAGCAGTCTGATCTAATGATTAAATATGAACCTGTCTATGTTTTTCCTCTAAGCTCATACCATCATAAGCAAATATGTGTATGTGTATAAATTTTCTCACAAAACATATAGGGGTTTGCCATTCTTTTACAATAGTATATTATATTTATGTCTTGCTTTTATCATTTAAAATGCTTCATGAAAATGTTTCCGGGTCATTTGGTTCATTTCTGATTATTCTTTTTAATATCCAATGGTTCAGATGTACATAAGGTTATTAGCCATCACACCACTGAAGGGCATTCAAATTATTCCATGTCTTTTACATTATATTGTAGTAAACACCACAATAAGTATTGCTGTGCTTATATATTTAAATATAGTTGTTATTTCTATGAAATTGAATACTGGAATTGGGACTATCTTGCCAAAGAAGATATGGAATTCTTAATTTTACGGATTTTTTCACTTGATTTTACAAGTACTACAAGAAATTATATTATGACCAGTATATATTTTACTCATTTGTTTGCATTTTTTAAGTTTTTTTTTCAGTACAAGGTTTAAATTGGGCTATAACAAGTTATATATTCACCAGTATTTTGTTTGTATTTTTATTTTTTTCAATGATAGGTTTACATAGGTATGTCACTGCAGATATTTTAATTTGTTACTCTGATTGTCAAATCATATCTTTATTCCTTTTCTTTTGGATTGTTTGTCCCGTTTTAGTTTATGGATCTTATATCTTGAGCTGGTTGTAGTGGTGTATACCTGTAATCCTAGTACTTGGGAGACTGAGACAGGAGGATCTCAGGTTCATGGCCAGCCTCAAAAATTTAGCAAGGCCCTCAGCAATTTAGTGAAACCTTGTTTCTTTCTTTCTTTCTTTCTTTTTTTTTTTTTTTTTTT
>PVJS01008474.1:0-27500 GCA_004027185.1 Glis glis
CACATTGTTTATGACAGTAATTTGAAACCGGGTCTCATGAAGTTGCGGAGGGCCTCACTAGGTAGAGAGAGAGAGAGAGAGAGAGAGAGAGAGCTGAGGCTGGCCACGAACCTGGATCCTTCAGTCTCTGCCTCCCAAAGTACTGGGATTACAAGCGTGCGCCACCACGCCCGCCTTTAATATTTTTATATGACTCAAAATAAGTTGCATGCTCCTTGAGGGAGGGACTGTATCATTCACAGTATCCTAACATAGTAATATAGATATGAAGGTTGTTTATTGACTGATTATTATCAAAGATCTCAAGGAAACAGTATCAATTTCATTACATAATGCTGTAGTTTTATTCATACTCAGAGGCTGGATGAGATGTGGATATCTGTGATCTGGATCCAAGGAATGCATAACCACTCTTTTTTTTATGCTCATTTATTGGTGCATTGTAATTGTACATTTTGATATATGTCAGGGTATGAACATCATACATGCACACATTGCACATTTAGCCCTCCCTCCAATCCCACCCTATTCCCTCCCCCTTCCCTCCCTTTCATGCTCCGGATAGTAATTGAATCTTATAGGTTTGTGTATGTACATCATGTGCTATAGTGTGTTTCCCTCCACCCCCCTCCCAACTCCCTCAGTTAGGTCACCTTCTTTGTCCATCTAAAGATTTCTTCTTCTTCCCTTCTAAGTCCCTTCTAAGACCCATTCTATCTAGCTCCCACAGATTAGGGGGAACATCTGATTTTTTACTCTTAGTGACTTACTAATATCACTTAGCATGATGTTCTCTAGTTCTCTCCATTTTCCTGCAAATGATGTGATTTTCTTCTTTGTGGCTGCGTAAAATTCCATTGTGTACATATCCCATAGTTTTGTGATCCATTCATCTGTTGATGGACACCTTCGGCATAACCACTCTTAATAGATAATCTAGTGGTGAGATGCAAGAAAAGCTAGTGTAGCAATGCAGAACCCCTCCTGGTAAAGTAACTGCAACTCCACCCTTCATATGCTACGTGGTCTTCTAGATGAGATTTGGTCCAGAAATCCAACTTTACTTATTTTTAAAAATGATTTTGTGAAATGTAAATAGGGTATTTTGACAAGTCAGCAAATGCCATAGTTAGGGTTCTCGCAAAGCTAATTTGTTTATCCTTCATAAGCTAAATGTTAAGACATACATCTAAGTGCCAAACTAATTGGCAATTATATGCACCTTGTAAGCAAACGAATATCTCACGACTACAGTCTTTACATTTTCTGGATCCTGTGCTCAGGGTAGAATTCAGAAAAGTGTCAGAGAACTGTAAGAGAGAGAATGCCTTGTATTGAGCTAAGAGATTTTTCGGAGTCCAGGCTGCTGCCTGAACCTCAAAGGTCGTGTGGGTGTAGGCTGATGAGTGAGATAGGGATTCTGACATGTGTTCCTTATGGCGGGTCCTTTAGTAGGTATCAGACCCTACTTGGGAATAGATGCTTTCTTCAGAACCATGGAGGATGGGTTTGCTACTGTCCCACCCCATGAATAGATGGTTCAGCTTGGTTCAAATCCACAATTGGCTCACAGCCTTAGAAAATTGGTAAATTAGGGAAAAATCTCTTTTATCTTACCACTAGCAAGTTCTCAGCTATGGTGACTGTCTACTCCTAAGCTCAGGACCCTTCCCCTATTCATTTCTGCCAACCTAGACCCCACTTCCCAGCCATAAAGATGTGCATATGATCAAGGCTGCTCCTAGAGACTCATTCCCTGGAATTTTTCCTAGCTGGAGATGCTAAGGAAGAGGACCTTTTCTCCTCCACCCTGGAATGTGGAAAAACATCTGATTGCAGCCACGTGTCCAGCACCAGGAGGATAAAACTAGCCTAGGAGAACAAAGCTAATACACAAGGAAAAGAACTGGAAGATGGACAGAAGGTTAGGGTGGCACTAGAGCCCTTGACTCCATCATTTCCACCTTTCCAAAGCCTGTCAGTCAGCTCTTCGTTTGAATGTGGACCTACCTATTTAGGTTGATAACTCTCCCTCCTTTCCATTTCCCCCCAAATTACATTCATTGGCAATCGAAGAAAATTGTGTAAAACATAACCCAAGATAGGGAAGAAATTTTCTAAGCAAAACTCTAGTCGTTAAAGGAAATCCTGAAGATTTACTAGTATCCCTCTCCATCAGCATGTCTGGTTTCCATACCAGGTCTGGAAATGCTTGTATCAAAGTGTTGCATGAGAAAAAAAATGTCGGTTTAAAGGAATTATCTTAAATTTGGAAATAGAGTTGGGCCCGTTTTCAACTCTGACTTAAAAAATAAGATAAGGCAAAACACAAAATATTGCAAACAATATTATTTGAATGGAATAAATATAGAAGCTGAATCTAATTATAAAGTCAGCAAATGATAATATCAGGATATTGAGGCTAATGTGTTCAGAGCTGCACGATAAGGCAAATTACTTTCAGTTTAACTGGGAGGCTTTCTCTAAAGAAAGGAATGACACATTCTACATTTTCAATTGCTAATAATAAGTTATAAGAATACAAACTCTTAGTAGTTTGGGAACTTTCTCATGCTATCCTCCTAGCATGCAAATCCCACTTTGTATGTATAAAACATAAAGGCATCTAGGGAAGTTAAATACATATCAAGGTCATCAAAGATAATAATAACTAAGAGTCTTATAGTCCTTCCAACACACCAGGTACTATTGTAAATTTTTCACATATACCATTAAGTTCTCTTTTTGTAACAGTCTTATGAACTATGATTATTTCTGTTTTGTAGGCTAGAAGACTGAGGTATGAGACGGAGCTGGCTTAACGTGGTGAAAATTATGCTGTAAGAGGAAGAGATGCTGCTCAGATGCAAGGGGTCTAGCTGCAGACCCTTCATTCCTAACCACCATGCGACTTCACTTGAAAACAGGTTCTGGGGTATTAAGTATATACTTTCGATTGCTTATCTAGCTTCTGTTTCTGCCTTTTTTTCTCACAAATTCCTACTTTTGTGTGTGTGTGCGTGTGTGTGTGTGTGTGTGTGTGTGTGTGTGTGTGTGTGTTTGTAAGTATGCAGCTATAGAGCTCATGGGAAGCTGAACCTACTCTAAGCTATAGAAATAGAACCTGGATGGTGAAAGCCAGTTAACACATACCATCCCCTTTCCCCACCTCTCTCCAGCCACAGCCATGAGTTCAGCCGTGATCCTGGCTCCCAAGACATCTGTCAAAGGCAATTCTTTTGTGTTTAGGATACTAGAGCAGACTCTGACCCTTTCACTCACAGATAGTGTGGAATACACTATCGGGAACACTGGCAACCGGTTTGCAGCCACGGGAGAACAAGATTAGCGTGAAACTGATGGTAGGAAAGGCAGAGCAGAGTGACAGTCCTCCGGGTCCTTCATGACATCACTGAGGCCACTGATAAAACTGACCCTGAAATCTGACCATGGTCGTGGGCCAATGAAGCACCTTTACCTGTTAGGTTAATCTATCAGATCAAATGCATTCTAAGTCACATGCATTTTACGCCCTAAGGACTGAGAAGAAATTAATCATTTTCTTGTAGTGAATGAACAACTCCGCTATAGTGAGTGGAATGAGAATGAGGGATTTAATACAAACTACATCAATTCTGGCCATGGACTTAGTCACTCATATACTTTTTCCCCTTTTTAAATATGTTGCAGTGTAGGTCAGAGATAGCAAATGCACAGGGGTCCACCCTCCTCGCTCTGACTCCACAGTAGACCCTGCTCATCAGCCCAGAGAGTGCTCCTGATGAAGAGGTATTGCTTCTCACTACAGTGTGAGCGGCAACCACAGTCAGGAGATGATAGCTTGCTAATAAAACCTGTGATGGCTGATTTTTACAATCTAAACCTGGAAATTTCCTGAAAGTTCATTGTAACTCTGCACTGTGATAAGTTGGAGCTGCCTCACCCTCAGAGAAAGAAGTATGCCACAAATCACAGGATAATGGAACAGGTGGCATGAAAACATGACACAACTATATACACCTTTACGATAATGTAAAATAAATAATGAAACTGTGTTTTGAAGTCTATAAAAAGCCCGAAGTTTACCATATGCATTTATTTTTATAAGGTATTCCACTATACTATGAAAGTATTTAGAGCTTATAAAATTATAACTGTCGCATTGTATATTTTCTCATAAAATCTACATGATGATATAAGCATGGCTTGAACTTTTAATTGACATTGATGTTTTAATTTAGATTAGCCTTTTTGGTGTGATTGGTTGACTTGCCCAGGTCATTCGAAAGCCAACTAATCAGTCACTCAGCAACAAACCATTTATCTAATTAAGTTTGAATGCTTTACTATTTAACCTTACTAAATTACTCTATAGAAAGTAGACAAATACACAATCATTCCTCTAATATTATAGCAATAGTCAAATTAGTAGGTTTATGATAATGACCATGGCATTTTTTCTACTGAAAATAATTTTTAATAATTTTCCTCTGATCCTCTCCTGTCCCATTAACCCTAGAAGTAGCTATTTCATATCATTCATTATGAATCCATGTTGATAATTCACTATTTGGACGTCTTTTCTTTTGGTACTGGAGATTGAACACAGGGGTATTCTACCTTTGAGTTACATCCCTAGTTCATTTTATTTTTTATTTTGAAACAAGGTCTCACTAAATTGCTGAGAATCTTGCTAAGTTGCCGAGGCTGGCCTCAAATCTGCGATTCCCCTGTCTCAGCCTCCCAAGTACTGGGATTACAGATGTGTGCCACTACACCTGGCTTGGTGTCTTTTCAACAACATATTTAGTCAAACATCCAATAGTGCTCTATTAGGATGTATAGGAGTCCAGGGCAAATTGATTCATATGCTGAATACCTACCTGGGGCTAGGCCCTGTTTTAGACACTGGCGACATGTAGCAATACATAAAACACACACACAGACACTTCCTGCCCACAAGGAGCTTATCCTGGTATTTCTACAGCAAAATAAAAATTAACAATGATAAGATTTTTAATTACCTTTATCCATAGTTAAATTTTTTTTAAGGTTTTATGAAAAATACGTGCTACTACTGTTGGACTTGACCAATGTAAACAAATGCATTTTAAAATCAAGAACCATAAGAGAGGCAACCCTGTCTTTCCCCATTGAGACATCCCCTCAGCCACCTGCCCGGGCTCCCCCATGAAGGTATGGATTGGCGTCCTCCCATCCTCCCATTCTGGAGGGCATCTCAGCAGAGTTCAGCAGAACAGCACATTTACCATCAGCAATGTTCATACATACAGTGACTGGACAGGATTTCAGGATGGTAGAACTGAAAGCTTTTTCTAAGCACTACTTCATGGCCAGTACTTCACTGCATATGGAGATCCACTAAGAAGCATCCTGACAGCCTCCGCAGAGCGCCATTTCCCTGCCGCAGCTGTGGGGTGTGAGAGGAAGATGTGTAACTGTGTCAAAGACTCCTGCTGGTGGCACAACTTCGCTCTGATTCTCATGTCTTTTGAAGCAGCTATAGTTTAGGCTGAGAGGGAAGTGGATGGGCAAATGGGGATGTCCATTCCAGAGGATGACCTCCTCCTCCTCTTCCTCCTCCTCCTCCTCCTCCACCTCCTTCTCCTCGTTATCCTCTCCTCCTCCTCCTCCTCCTCCTCCTCCTCCTCCTCCTATTCTTCTTCTTCTTCTTCTTCTTCTTCTTCTTCTTCTTCTTCTTCACTGGGGATTAAACCCAGGGGCATTCTACTTTCAAGATGCACCCCCCCAGCACTTTTTTATTTTGAAATAGGATCTTGCTAAGCTGCTGAGGTTGGCTTCCAACCTGTGATCTTCCTGTCTCAGCCTCCCAAGTACTGGAGCTACTGATGAGCACCACCATGCCCCATTGATGGTGACATCTTCTTAGCCTCAGTTTGATTTGAACTAAATTAAGTTTAAAATTTCAAGCATGACACAAGGCAAGGAGCCTTCTCCTTCTTGCTAGGTGTGACCATGTGATTGAGTTCTAGGCAGTGCAATGAGTTTAAGCATGATGTCCTCTACTTTAGCACTGGCTCTTAAAACCTTCCTTCTCATGGTCTCCCAGCCTGATGCAAACATGGCAACACTGGGACCCACACAATAGAGACAACATGCTCCTAAAAGGCTCCATTTGTAGGAGAGTTTGATGTCAATCAGGCTCACCCTCTTTATACCTCATGGATCTAGAAAAGACTAGACTGCAGCATTTTGACCCATGAACCATCTTAAGATTTGTTTGTTGTAGCCACTAGTGTTACCTAAACTAATACAGTTAGTTCCTCAAGTTAGGGTGAAGACCAAAGCAATAAAAGTAGAGGCAAAGAGGATTGGCTTCCAAGTTGAAATGTTCCCTTTTAAAATTCTTCTTTCAAAAATGGCTCTCAAAATCTATAATTACAAAAAACATCACAGCAAGGCAGGGAATTTAAGAACAAATTTGTTGATACTTCTTACACATGGAAAAGCACTTAGGATGCATTCTGCAACCAGGTCCGCTCACTATTTTGCTCTCATGAGTTTGGAATAGGTGAGGGTAATTTATTTTATTGATTTCTCCGGATGATTCTGGAACAGGCAGCAAGGGACCAGGTTGCATTCTGGATTCTGTACGTCCTTCTCTGTGGAGATGGGTGTCTTCCATCTGCAGGCTCGGGTTCCATGATGACCCGCACTGAGCTTGCAAGAGGCCTCTTCACAGAGGGCCTGGGGTGCTGCAGGGTGGTTTTACAAAGAGAATGTGTTAAAATCCCCAAATGAGGAAAAACAAAGGCTCACTGAGTACTCCAAATTGGCCTCCTTCCCATTGCATTTGATATTGTCCTACTGGGAAGAATGAATGAAAACAGGAAGGCACGAGAGCGTGGATTCCCCTTCTCATTGACATTTCCAAAATAAGGAAGGAAAGTTTTGTTTTCAAATCAGAGCTGAAGCCATTGACAAGAATCTGTGAGGTAAAAAATCCACAGATGAATTCATTTCAGCCCCCAGCCCTTGGGGTTTTGGCTCCCGGGCACAGCTCAGAGCCCACTGTCGAGTTCCAGGGATTGGCTCCCACAGTGAGGAGCTGGAAACAAATCAAAAGCTGGCGAGAGCTGCGAAGTGAGTGGGCTTGCCTCTGGCTCACGAGCGGAATGCACAATTTCTGAATACATAATACTGACAGGCAGCATCGAGAACGGGACTCGTCACTGTGGGCCAGCCTCGAGGGAGATTGTGCTCCCGCCAATCTGATATGCTCTATGTATTTGATAATTACCGGGACATTCAAAGAAAAGACCTGTTCACAGAAGAGGGGCTTTTTTTTATATTAGCAGATGAATAGCATCACATAAAGCAAGGCCAATTTCTTTTTGAAGTCCTAGTAGCATTCAATGCCAGTATTTCTCATTCACGCGTTGGCTCTTTCCAGAAACACGGAAGGGAATTGTGTGCATGTAAGACATGCGACTTATCCACAATTGCTTTTGAAAATGTGTCTTTCTGATTTGTCAGCTTTCACAGTTAGCCAGACCCTGTAACGCCCCTTGCTATTTGAGGTACAGTTTATAATTTTCCTTAACCCTCATGCCCCTGCTGCTGCCACGTATTGGCTAAATTGGAACAAAAATGTGGGAAAGCAAAATACTTGAACTATACAGAGAGAACCAAGTCTACTTCATGCTCAAGGAGGCTGCTGCACTTTTTAGTTCCCAAAAGATGGTCTCAGGACTACATTCGCCGTTGGGTTCCCATTTATTATTATTATTTATGCTTAGTGGTTTATTTTACTTTACTTATTTTTGTATGCTTTTATTGGTACATTATAGTCTCACATCATAATGTAAATCATGTTGAGAGCGGCATACATGCACACAGCACTTGGTGGTCACCCCCGCTCCCCATTGCCCCCCTTCCCAATACAGAGTACTGAGGTTGACGTTGGTATATTCACATATCCCATTTAATAACTGACTTGTCTCCCACACTCAGAACGTCTTTTCCCTCAATCCAAGCTTTCTAACTTATTCTATTTTATTAAATGTGTATTTTTCTCATTAAGTATTCCCCTTTCTAAGCACCTAATAGAAGCATAATGGAAAATGGGAAGCAACAGGATGGAAAGCATTGTGATTTCATCTAGTATTTAAAGCAATGATTCAGTTACAGGTGAGATTGCAAGCAGGCATAACTAGCTAACACAGTTCCCATTCTCCTTCTTTAGCGGCAGTTGATCTTACTTTGGTAGGCATGTCAGTCTTTGGGAACAGGATTACTTTACTCCTTTTCAATTCTTGCTTTCCTCTTCCACTTACTATATCCAAGAGAGAGAAACACGTGGAGTCAGTCATCTCAGGAATTTAAAGCAGTACCAATGTAATAGTAGGGCAGCTTAGCGACAGAGTGGAGATGACAGAGAAGTAGCAACAAGTTGACTCAGAATTCTGCCACGATGCTTGGTTTTAGCCCTACCACCTTGACAAGTTCATCAGACATCTATGATCAAGCCTGTAAGCAAGGACACCCCATATCTCCAGAGCTACAGGCACAGATATTAACACAGGTAATGTGGTAGCCAGCTAACTCTGGTGATGGGAACACAGCATGCCCCCAAAGTAATAAAATGTCTTATTAAAAGGGAAGATAGCCAGGCGTGGTGGTGCATGCTTGTAATCCCAGTACTTGGGAGGCAGAGACCAGAGGATCCAGATTCACGGCCAGCCTCAGCTACTTAGTGAGGCCTCTGTAACTTCGTGAGACCCAGTTTCAAAATAAAGGATAAAAAATAGGGTTGGGGGTGTAACTCAGAGGTAGAATGCCCCTGGGTTCAATCCCTGGTACTGCAAAAAAAAAAAAAAAAAGGAAGATATCTTTAACCCACCCTTCATGTCCCTCCCAAGACTGACAGGCAATTTTGTCTGTTTATTTTTATGTTGCTCCAATGAATGACTCTATTTCATTCAACTTCAAGATAATCTGGTGGCATTTGCTGCTGCTGGCACGGAGTGGAAGTGAAGGGCATCATTAGAGGCATTCCAGAGCAATCTTGGTGAAATTAGATTCTTTGGAAATGAAATCAAGCCCTTAGTTTCATGGAGGAGAAGTTGAACAAGAGAGGAATAATGTGAAATTGGTGGAATTATTCCTAGTTTTCAAGGCCATAGACAAGGTCAGAAAACCAACATCTAAATTATATTTTCACTCTTGTGAGCACCCTGTCCATCCTAACTAGTTAATGAGCTTATTGATATTTACACCACATCTATTTCCATTTAGAAATCACATTTTCGTTAAACTGTGCAATAGTGGGCATACAAATGTAGTGCTATTTGGTGAATTGCTTTATTCTTTTTACTTGGACTCCAAATAGATTTTAAACACCACTTCATAGATACTAATAATTGAGGCCAAGGGAAAATCTTGTGTCTTCCATATTCTCCCTTCTATTTTCAATGTATTCAATGGGCTTGTGGTGCTCAACCTCTCTCCCTTAAGGGCACACGTTCTGGAGTTCATTCATAAGAGTGATGACCCGATATGCCAGCACTAAAACTGTTGAAAATATAACACATGGGTCTTGCTCTTCCTTACTCAACATCCTCCAGTGACTACTCATTCTCAAATAGAATAAAATCAGACGCTTGAACCTGTCTGCTTTCCTTTGACTCTCATATTCTAGATGCTTCCTCCCACTGAGTCTGCTGAAGCTATGCTGGCCTTTATTTCTCTGGGTATCCATTAGCTTCACCTCTGGGCTTTTCTATTTGCATCTCTCCCTCCCCCTCCCCCAACCTGGAAACCTCTTTTCCTATATCCTCAGGTGGCTTTCTCTCTTACTACATCAGGGCTCTGTTGAAATGTCACCTCTCCAGAAAGCCATCCCAACTGTCCCATTTTAAATGGCTCATTGACCCCGTTATTCATTTCCTCTCATCTGGTTTATTTGCCATAGATCTGTTAGCTCCATGATTATATTATACGGTATAAATTATACATATCTATGTACATCCATATATATATATAATTTTAATTGTTTTATTTTTATATTCTAAGTTTCTCTCAAGAAAATAAAATCTACGGGATTTTGCCCTTCTTCTCCTCCTTCTTCTTCTCCTTCTCCTCCTGCCTTTCCTCCTCCTCTTCCTCCTTCTTCTTGGTACTAGGGATTGAACCCAGGTGCATTCTACCTCCAAGCTACACCGCAGCCTTCTTTTAAAAATTATTTTTGTTTTGAAACTGGGTCTCACAAGGTTGCTGAGTCTTGCTAAGTTGCTGAGGCTGGTCTTGAACCTGCAGTCCTCCTGCCTCAGCTTCCCAATTACTGGGAATATGGACATGTGCCACCACACCGGGCTGGGAATTTGCTGTCTTATTCACTGCTGTTAATCTCAGCCTCTGGAATAGGACCAGATACCTAGTAGGGTTCTTTAAGTATTTTGCAAATCAATCAATGAATAAGGGAAAATACAAAGTGGTGCTGTGATAGAAAAGTTAAAACAATGCTTATTAAATTTCCAGCCAATTACCTCCGACTCTGTCCTTCACCCTGTTATTCAAGAAAGCGTATCAGAACAGAAGCAACAGCAATAGAAGAATATCCTTGAATCTTTTGCTATTCATTTTTTTAAAGAAACAACCTTGATATCCAGCTTTATTTTTTTAAGTTTCACCGTTAATGATTTGCTTCCAGTGAGTGAAAACAACATGTTCCAACATCTGTCTTAAAAGACCCATGGTGAGAATGCAATTGCGACTGCATCGGGGTGGCAAACGTGTCTTCTCTTCCTCTGCGAACACTTTAATTACCTCTGGATTCTCACAGATGAAATAACCAACATCTAGCATCCAGCACTAGCTCATTTATGAAGCCACGAGGAAATATACAGATGAGTGACTATGCTACTCGGATTCCAGACATGCCGGCAGGGCTAGGTCAGCGTGGAAGGGGCTGTCAGTCAGTTCTCCTGTGCCTCATTAAAGGGCCTGCTCTGATCAGTGTGTGAAAGTTTCCAAAGGCGAGAACCTGCGGCAATATTTTGGTTGAGGCTCTTGACATCTCCTTCTAGCAGTTCATTCTCAGTGACCGAGTACACGGATGTAATGGAGGGCTTTCTAAATGTTAGGAGGGAAAGTTGTACACGGGAAGGTAAGATATTCTGGCACAGGAGATATCACAGCCTTTTTCTTTTTTATATACTTTTAGTGGTGCCTTGTAATTATATATCATAGTGAGTTTCAGAATCATATAAGCCACGTCGTGATGCACACCTGTAAACCTAGTACTTGGGAAGTTGAGACAGAAGGATCACAGGTTTGAGGCCAGCTTCAGCAACATAGTAGGCCCTCAGCAGTTTAGTGAGACCCTGTTTCAAGATTTAAAAAGTAATAACAAGAAAATAAAATAGGGCTGTGGGTGTAGCTGGGAGGTAGAATGCCCCTAGGTTCAATTTTTAGTACCAAAAAAAAAAAATGGCAAAACATGCACACAGATCTCTCATATGTGGAAGCTGGAGAGAAAATAGGAAACCAAAGGGACTTTAGATAATTGAGGAGAGTGAACAGTAGAATAGGAGAAGGAGATAGGGGGAGGGAGCAGGGGAGGGGAAAAGGAACTGATGAAAGAATTCAAATTATGCAATACCCATGCATGAAGGCATCACTATCAATACCACTGTTATGTACAGGGAGGGGCGGGTAGCCAGGTGGGACGTGAAGGGATACATACCAAGAGCTGTGTGCATGTTTGTTTATCACAGCCTTTCCTGAGAGTCTGCATAAATGACTACAGTACTGTGGTCATTGGAGACAGCCCATGGTGCAGTTTCTCTGGACAGACCTCTCAAAACACGTGGTACTTGCCCTTTTCATCTACCTGGCACAGGTGTGTAAATGTTTGCATTACTGAAGGATGTGCCACCAAGATGTGGCATTATGGCATCAGGAAACTGCGGACATGACGCACCTACAGCACTGTAAGTATTGACTTGAAAATAATTTGGTCTGACATGCTACCAATTTCAAGTAAGGTACCCAAGACTTAATTATTGACACAGAAGGGGAATTTTGTACTTTTCTCAAACTAGAGTTGGTTTGTCCTATTTCAGCACCATCAGAATGTAAATTAAATTATTGTCCAAGTAGATGAATCCTTTTAGCTGAAGAACAAAAGAGAAAATAGAAATTGAGAAGTCTCTGGGAAAATCCAGTCATTATCACAGAGGGGCTGACAATCCACTTGTGTGTTTTATTGAGGAACTAGGTTTCACATATATTTTATCAGAAGAGGAAATTAAACTTCTAAATCTAGTATTTCTGAGTATTAGGGACCTGGAGATAAACATGAGCGTGCAACATTGAACAATAAGGAATGTGTCTTAAGCCTTTTTGACTCAAGAATGGGACATTTAATACAGTTTCTATATTAATATATAGCCGAGCCTGGTGGTACACGCCTATAATCCCAGTACTTGGGAGGCTGAGACAGGAGGATCACAGGTTCGAGGCCAGCCTCAGCAACTTAACAAGGTGCTTTAGCATCTAAGTGAAATCCTGTTTCTAAATGAAAAATAAAAAGGGCTGGGGTATGGCTCAGAGGCAGAATACCCCTGGGTTCAATCTCCAGTACCACAATATATATATGTATAGTGGTATATATATGTGTGTGTGTGTGTGTGTGTGTGTGTGTGTGTATATATATATATATATATATATATATATATCCTATGAATAGCAAGGTAATAATTCCTTCCTGGAACACACTGCACATGCTTTATATATAGGGTTTCCTCATATCATTTGGTTTTACCTCCTCACATAATACTGTAATGCAAACCAGATTCATCATCACTCCTGGTGCGAGATGAAGGGAGCCCAGAGAAGTGCAACAGCTTCTCTATCCAGCACAGGGGAAGCACTGAGGCTACAGGTTTGACCCCAGTAGCATTCTATTTTTCCCTTGGACTTGAAGCAATTCGTGGTTCCTTTGTGGTAGAGAAGAGACAGGCAGGTGCAGTCTATGTTTCCCCCGTTTGCTGGATATAATCTTTTAATGTAAGTTAGATGCTCCTTTTGTTCTGACATTGGGCTGCTGGGTGTTTGGGGGTGTGTGCATACAGATGCAAGCTGTCCTACTGGGCTCCTAGGAGCTAGGAGTGCACAGAGGCAGCCACACCATTTACAGCCTAATTGGTGGTGTCCTAGATCACAGGATGCCCAAAGTTCACTAGGAGGAGATAAAGATGTCAGAGAGGACCCCCAAGGAGAGACATCTGAAGCTTCTTCTTTCTGTCTCTCTCGATAAAGATTCCAACTGTGCATTGCAGGTTGTGGGTTGTTATGGTGACCGGAGGGAAAGAACGTGGGAAGCAGAGAGAAAGTCAGTTGGACAGAAACTCATTTTTAAAACCTTTGCATGTGAGGTAGGTATGAAATAATGATCAGGTTGGGCAATGTACAGGTGGGCTGTAGGAGATAAGATGGGTGTGGACATTTCCAGGCTAAGGTCTCCATTTTTTCTGGTTTGTTTTAACAAAGTCATGAGTGCATAGAGCTTTTGAATGCAAACTTTGGTGCCAGAAAATCTTGTTTCAGAGCTTGCCTCTACCTGTTACCCAGCTGTGCAGTCTTGACCTAGTTACACTCCCTGGACCTGCAAAATGGGCATAATGATTATATCCATTTCATAAGCCTTGTTTTGGGATTAAATGAGTTAATGCACAGGGATAATGCCTCATCTATAATAAGCAGCCAATGGTATCGGGATTATTCCCTATTTTCATAGGAGGTGGTATGGTATATGGGTAGTATGAAGTCTCTTGCGCCAACTACTTTATGCAGTCCTTTCTTAACTCTGTGACTTTGGACAAGCCCGTTCCCTTTTCCAAGCCTCAATTTTCTCAGCTGTAATGAGACATATTTGTAGTGAATATTTCATAAGGTACACTTCAAATAAGGGGAAAACCCTCTGTAAAGAGCTTAGCATAGCATCTGTCACATTATAATTGCTCAACTGATATTATCATTCATATTGATATTATCATCATTATCATATTGATATTATCATTCCAAGAAATTATAACTAGTAAGGCGACAGCATGCATGGAGTGAAAGAGGGATAGTCCAATAATATGATTCACCTATTTGCATGTAGAACTCTGGAAGAAAAAGAGTTTCCACTGACTAAAGAAAGATAATCCATGGATTTTCCTGTCTCCACTCTTATTATAAAAATAATATATTTAGAAAAAAGACAGTTATTTTCATTGTATCATGTTATGTTAATTGTTATGGTAATTGTTATTATGGGCACAATTAGATATAGCACACAACTCTCATAGGTCAATAACTGTGGAGTGAAAATGATAGACACTAAAATGGATTCAAATGCAATGTGTCTTAATTCCTAATTACCACCCAAAATGAAAACAAATTGAAATTTCTGACTCCATGGCTATCACTTAATAATAGTGAATTACTAGTAGGCATATTGGATTAATGTCCTAACTATTCCCTGCATCCGTGAGGCAGGGGCATGTTCTGGTTTCAATGACAACGAACTTGGCCGTGTGACTTTTTGATCAACGGCAGGTAGGTGGACTTGAAAATGTACTGGTTTTGAGCAGATGCTTGAGTTATCTTGGGCTTTGCCCCCTCCTCAAGTTTCTGCCCTGTACCATGCCAGCTGCATGCACGAGAGAATAGCAGCTCATTCAGAGAAATCACATGGAACCCAACTAAGCCAAGCAGAACCTGGCAAAATCACAGCGGACCTGCAGCCACCATGAAATGTGAATAATAAATTAGACATTTGCTTCTCTAAGCCACTGGGATTTAAGGGTTGTTTGTTGCTGTAGCAAAAGCTGAATAATAAATATAGAGCCATTTGTAGAGGACTTGCTATGTGCCCAATGCTTGGGTAAGCATTAAATATATTCTCTCATTTTTTTTCCTCTCCCTATCCCTGTGGGTTAGGCATTATTATTCCTGTTTGGCAGATGAGGAATATAATCAAAACTGTTGAATAATCTGCTACATAACTTATTAGGGAGCAAGTTGGGATTCAACTCAGGACTGTCTAAATCCAAAGCCTGCAGGCTCAGATCAGATGGTGCAGTGCATTCTAAGGGATGGAAATTGTTAGGGAAAACCCTATAATGGGTTGGTTTTAAAGGTGAAACGTGTCAGGATCCCAGTCAAGCCATACTGTGCAACCTAAGAATTCTTTCTTTCTCTCTCTTTTTTTCTTTGCTGTGCTGGGGATTGAACCCAGGGCCTCACACATGCTACATCCCCATTTGTTTTACTTTGAGAGGATCTCACTAAGTTTCCCAAATTGGCCCCCAACTTGTGATCCTCCTGCCTCAGCCTCTTGAGCAGGTGGGCTTACAGGCTTATGCCAGTGCATTGACCTAAAGATTCTTAATATACAAAATATGAAAAGGCTAGGATGTAGCTTAGTGGCAAAGCACCTGCCTTGCAAGTGCACCACCTTGGATTCGATCCCCAGTTCCAAAAATACAAAAAAAATTAAGCTAAGAACACACACACAAAATATGCAAAATGATGTATGTAATATTTTCTAGCCATATCAAAAAGCCAATAATAAATATTGAGAAACAATAAAAAATCCAAGGACCAAACCTTTGCAGAACCAAATTTGCATAGGTGACACAGAGAACAAAAACTGTACTGTATCCTACCCAAATGAGTGAAATTCTCATGGAGAAAAGAAGCCAGACTTTTAGTCTAATTCTTCTAGACTCTTAGCAAAGTCCCCATGGCCCTTTCTATATAAGCTCTGGCCTTAAGGAAGGCCCCTGGGCCTCCTTGACTTTCTCTCCCTAGACCAGCCTTGAGGATTTCTCTCCATTTAAGACATGAATAATTCAGAATTAGAAACTGCTACATGAGTCCCACCATTCCCCCAGCCTCCCAATGTGGTCATATCCTCATTATGGGAAAAGCCATTCCAAAAGGCAAACAGCTTTTCATAATTGTTATTTAATGGATATTGCCCGCTCCTGGGATTTCTTTCCCAGTATCTATTTGTAATTCAAAGGTCAGCATAACACCACTGGCATACACAAGGATTCTGAGAGATTTGTTCCTCCTGATTGAAATTCAGATACAGTGACACACTAGATTAGTCTAGGAGCCTCTTATGTGGTGTGGGTCACAGTTAGGAAGAATTTAACCTCATCTTAATTCTGGGTCTTCACTCATCATTGAGAAAAGTGACCTATGAATGTGGAATAGGGCTGTGGGCATTTGTTCACTAGCCTAGCGTAGGGTACCCAAGTCACCAGGTGAAAAGCCTTATGCTCTGCTGTGGTCATTATCCTACCCTTAAATAGCCTTAATATCTCCTAAATAGGTTTCTTCTTAAGGTAATTTAAGCAGGAGCAGGCAGCCCCAGAGAGTACTTTAGGCCTCATGTATGTACGTATTTGCAGGATTTATATGGCAAGCTACACTTAAATTAGTAATGGCAGTCTCATTTCAAGATATTATGTATTGAAATATTATTCAACAAGAAAGCTATTTTCCAAGCAGGCCTGGATGATGATTATTTATTATTTTAAAATGCATCCCTTCTTCCCATCTCACCAAACACCACTTCCATTTCCAATGAGCTCGAAGCTCTTACAAAGTATAGTTTATGCATAAAGATCGGCTGCTTAGAGGCACTTGTGGCTTGAGATACAGGGGAGAAAAATACCACTATGAAGTTGACAGTATTCATGGTGGATGCTTGTTTAATTCAAAAGAAGAGCCAAATCAAAAATCAGAAAGGGCAAATTCAGCATGGGTTGTATGTTTATGTGTCTGGGGGTTTCCTTTGTGTACATTTGAGAGGGACAGAGATACACAGAGAGAGCTTTCATTTTCTTCCTTCTGTTCTATTTTATAACATGATATTTGAAGTTCACTGTTGAGGTTATTTCCAATCAAATTGCACTCAACCCTGGAACAATGTATAGGTTGTCAGTATGAAAGCGAGTGGGTGATGGGCCACACATCCTCTGGGTTGAAATGAAGGATATAAAATTAACTTCTATAAGGTCAACATAATTCTTCCTTGCCCAGAGAAAACCTGATGGTAATTTTGAGGATAGAAGTTTGAAGGGAGTAGTCAATAGAATGTGAAATAAGAGCTAAGAGAAGAATTCAAATTTTCCAATAGAGTAGGCAAGGCCAGGGGATCACACTTCTGTATGAGACCCTTATGCCAGTGGCAAGGACCACCCTCCAACACCCTCCCACCCACACTGTACTTTCACCCATCAACCAGTCCAACTGAATGACCCTAACCCCAGTAGCTTACGAATTGAGGTTAAGGTGAGTCTGAATCAGAGGATAGGCACTTTAGTTTTGAGAATCAAGTACACAAGACTTTGAAATAAGATGTGAACAAAGACAACTGTCTTTTCCTGGAAGTTTCTTACAATTCAAATAATGCTATGTACATATACAAAATTATCAATGCCAATCTCAGTAACATGTCAGGGAAGGGGAGTGAGTGGAGTGGGATCCCGAGGGAAACATGCCAAGTGTTGTGTGTATGTATGTTCCTATCACTCTGAACTTCATTATGATGCATAATTACAATGCACTCATAAAAGCATATTAAAAAAACGAAAAGCAACTGAAAACTTCAATATGGAGTGTTCACCATACAGCAGATGCAGGATGTGGGGCTTTCCAAATATCATCCAAAATGTACCAATGGCCACATGGTAAACAATTGCACACATAGATGGGTTGGTCACTATAGAACACTTAACATGTATTATTCAGTTACTCCTTGAAAAAATGTATAAATGTAATGTTTCTAATTTTTCCCTTCGCCTCTCACTTTCCATCCAATCCGCTTTTCATTCTCATCCTCATTCTAATTGCTTTTTATGAAGGCCACCGTGACATTTATTATAGTAATCCAACAGATATTTCTCAGTGTTTATCCTTCTTGACTTATCAATAGCAACTGATGTACTATTTTTTTTGGTAATGATAATGAAGAATCGACTAGGAACCTAAGAAGAGAAGGCTCCTGAGAAATTCTAATTAGAATTCCTTTTCTAAGAATAAATGAGAAGGTATACTAGTAAAAATTAGATGGTAGAATGGGGAAAAAGGATGACATGACCAGAAACCATGTCACATGGCTGAGTTAGGATTCTGGGAAAACCACTAGAGACAGCAATGAGCAGGGTTGGTCCATTAACGTATCTCATTCACTTGAAAAGTCCTGGACTCCATGGGCTGTAGTTCTCCCTTTAGTTCTAATTAAATTAAAACTATAAACCTTTTAGAGTAGGGGAAAATAAGTACAGATAAGATTATGGAATGTTTGTGTTGTGGCTAGGCACTGGTTTGAGTGAATCACTTGTATTGACTCATTTCTTCCTATGCAATCAGGATTCTTATCCTACTTTACAGAGGACACACTGAGGCATAGAGATGCAAAAGACCTTCCGAAGTTCACCCACCTGGTAATGTGAGTGTGCCAGGATGTGAAAATTTAGAGAATGTTGGGAACTATCAATTCAGCTGCTTACCTGGGAAGGTCTGAGCGATGTCCTATGAAATTGGGACCCATTGAAAATGTTCAAAAAACATGTTCGCTTTGCTCTACCAGATGGTGTTTATGTTGGAAACATACCAGGCGTTTTTGTAACTGCTTCAAATGTGCTAACTCAATCCTACAACAATTCTATAAAGTATATATACTATTATATTCCTCATTTTACAAATGAGAAAACTGGGACATAATTGATTTACCCCAGTTCATTATAACTAGTTATTGGAGGGCTAGATTGAAGCCCAGGAACATGATTTTATTAATGCTTTACATATATATATATATATTTACAAATAGAAATTATATATATGTACACATACACGCATATATACAATATACATATGCATGTGTGTATAATATATATATATATATAATATATATTATATATATGCACATTCTTGTACTGGTGCTCTCTTTTCTTTGGAGATAATTTTTAAAAATTGAGTCAGGGAATAAGATGTGAGCTGAGTAGGATCCTCCAGCAATCATCTCCCTACAGACACACCAATTTGAACAGCTATTTTACAAACCAAACTGCCTTCACAAGAGCTCAGGTAATCAGGTGAGAGCCCAGAGCGCCTGCTTTTAGTATAATAATAAGAAAAGAAGCACTGAGGAAAGCAGCAAGCAAGGAAAAGAGTTGCCTGTGTCACTCCTCCACCCCAAAGCAGCCTGGAGAGAGAGACCTCCTGCTTGGGGGAAGGAGAAGGAACTAAGCCTGAGCCTTAGACTCGAAACCACTAAGAGACCCTGCTGAAACCTGGAGCAGGATGGAGCCTCAGGAATCCAGGTACCTGTGGACAAAACTGCAGGAAATGCATTAGCCAGGCGACTGACTGCCTCTACCACGCCTACGCCCAGCTTGGGTAGCACCTGCTGGGGAGTGGGGCACAAAAACTAGTACAGGACTGTGCCTTGGAGCTCAGAGCAGATCTCACTACCACCACAATGAGACCCAACACCAGACCTGAACCAAAGGCCCAAGGCCCAGACCAGAGCTCTGAGACAGAGCCCGTTGACTTGCTCTGAGCACTGGTGGGACAGATTCCAGTTTTGTGTGTCATCACCAGGCATTGGAATTGGCCCCAGCCATTTTCCCCCCAAGAATGTTCAGGTCCCTGCTCCTGGGAGTCTCAGGTGCAACTAGCTTAGTGTATCAGCTTGATGGTCAAGGGCCTGCTTTATGAACACCCCCACCCCCAGCAGAGGGTGAACGGGCTCCATTTGTTCTGGGTAGGACAGGGGAGTGAGTGCAGGGCTTTGCCTTGGAACCAAGTGCTGGTGGAAGTCAACACTGGCTGATCCTAAAGGACTTCACCCCCAGGCCAGTCCCTGTCTACAGAGACCTGAAATCTACTGATCTGGAGGAGGAATCACAAAGATTTTTCTGTAAATGTTCATGTAATTAATATCATAGGGTTTATGGGTCATACAGTCTCTAAGCTGACTACTGAACTCTGCTACTGCAGTGTGAGGGCAGCCAGAGACCATATGTAAATCAATAGGCATGATTGTGTTTCATAATTAAACAAGCTGGAGGCAGAACTGACCCCTGAATATTATAATGAAATGAATGTTTTTGTGTTAAGAATTATTTTTTGGTGAAAATAGTCTAAAGCCGTTTCGCAGTGGTAGCAGAGAATTTTACTTGATTCCAATATACTTGTTCTTCTTTTCTATTTGGAAAAATAGAATCTGTATTTTTTAGTGGGATGTACATCTGCCCAGAATAGAGTTGACCCTCACCTCCAGCCCCTTGCAACAAGATGTGACCACTTGAGACATTATAGCCAATAGAAAATAAGTATCTTATGCACATCTTTTAGGAATGTGTGCAGGAGGAGACAATCTCCTCTTCCTTGGGGGCTGGAATGTTTGGATTTCCAGAAGCTATCTTAAAACAGAAGGTCACGATCAGAGTACAACCACACAGAATGATTATGCACACGATGCCGAAGATATAAGGAACCTAAGTTCTTCACACCTTGGAGCAACAAAGCATACCATATTAGATGTATTTTATATGAAAGAGAAATAAGCCTCTGTTTGGATTAACTTGCTACTTTTGGGTTTTCAATCACACTCTGCTTAATCTAATCCTGCATGATGCAACAGTCTTGTATCTTTTTTTAACTATTAACAAGACTCACTTGTTCCAAGATACTGGAACAGTGACAGGATGGGAAGGTGCCTTGGCCTCAGAAAAGAGCTCTGAACTTCAAATCCTAAAAGCCAATTCTGGCTCTCACTATGGGATTCTGGACAAGTTGCTCTAGCATCCCTGCCAGTCTCTTCATTGATAAAATAGGGTTGGCTAAGCAAACTCACAGGGGCAGCGTGAGGCTAGAATGGCATGCAATGTGTGAAAGTGGCAATAATATGTCCCTGATATTTGCAGGGTATGTATGCATACACGTATGAACGAAAATGTTTGTATGTATAAATAATTTTGTGACTATGGAAATATACATAAATATGGAAAAACAAGGACAAATACTAATGTAAGCCATGCATCACTTAATGATGGGAGTATGCTCTGAGAAAAAAATCATTAGGTGATTTTTTTGGGTCATGGAAACATCACAGAGTTACACAAACCAAGATGGCACAGCCTGCCCACACACCTGTGCTGTGTAGTGCGGCCAATTGCTCCTAGGCTACACACCTGTACATCATGTTACTGTAGTTAATACTGTAAGCAACTATAACAATGTGAATATCTAAGCATATGTAAGCATAGAAGAGGCACAGTAAAATTGTGGTATCAAAGATAAAAAATGGTAGCTGGGCATGGTGGTGCCCGCCTGTAATCCCAGTACTTGGGAGGCTGAGACTAGAGTATCACAGGTTCACGGCCAGCCTCAGCAATTGAGCAAGGCCCTCCACAACTTAGTGAGATTCTGATTCAAAATAAGAAAATAAAATAGAGTTGGAGGTGCTGCTCAGAGGTAGAATGCCCCTGGGTTCAATCACCAGTAACACACACACATACACTCACACACACACACAAAGATAAAAAATGGTACACCTCCTGTCTGTACAGGACACTTACCATGATAGAGCTTGCGAGATTGGAAGTAGTTGTGTACAAGTCAGCGAGTGACTGGAGATTGAATATGATGGTCCAGGACATTACTGTACATTAGTGTAGGCTTTATAAACACTGTACATTTAGGCTACACCAAATTTATTTAAAAATATTTTTCAATAATGAATTAACCTTTTCTTACCACAACTTTTAAACTATGCATGCTTTTTTTAAAACAAAACTTTGTGAATCTTTTATATAATATTTAGCTTAAAACACAAACACATTGTAAGTTGTACAAAAATGTTCTTTATATCCCTTATTCTATATGCTTTTTGCTATTTTTAAAATGTTTTGTTCTTTTGCTTTTCAAAGTTCTTTGTTAAAAAGAAGTTATAAACACATACATCGTCCTAGGCCTACACAGGGTTAGGAGCATCAATTTCAGCCCCATAGGATGGTCTTCATGGGTAACAAAGTACATGTAGTGTCATATCCTATGGTAAAAAAATCCCTTCTTCTGCATGTGTTTATTCTGGAGTAGAGAATGGAGTATATAGAAATTTTCTATTAATTATTCATTCATTTGCTCGTTCAAAATATTTTTGGTGCTCCTATACATCAGGCACTGTGTTACATTCAGGGGTTATTATGGTATCCTATTAAACAAATACTCTTCCCTCATAAAGTTTAATTTTACTGAAGGAGACCAAAAATCAGATAAAACGTTAAATATATACAATGTCAGATGGTGCTAAGAACAGTAATTAGGGTCAGTGGATGGCAAGTGAGCAAAGAGGTATTTTTACATAGAATATTCAGAAAAGCCATCTCTGATCGGGGGTCACTTGCTTAGATAACTCACTAAAGAAAGGGTGGGCTTCTTGGCTGAGCCAAGATCTGAGGCAGGGAGAACTACAAGCCAGTCAGTCAGACTGGAATAAAGCAAATGTGGAGAGACATCACTGCACATAAATCCAGAGGAAGAGGGGCAAGATTATGCAGGGGCTCCTAGGTCATGGTACAGATTTGTCCTTTATTTTTAGTTTAGTGGAAAGACTACAGAGGCCATAAGAAGACAAATGACAACTAGTCTACTTTAACAGGATCCCACTGACTTTCCTGTAGATAGAGTAGGATCAAGGTCAGAGGCATAGGATCAGAGAAGAGATTGCAATCCCCCAGGGGAGGGTTGATGTATTGCTCAGGGAAGGGGTGATGGCAGCTTGGCAGGGGATGATGGTGAGGAGTGGTCTGACACCGGATATAATCTGAAGAAGCCAGAAATTAGTATCTCCAGTTATAGAACAAATATTTGGTATGTGTTTGTGGAAAGAAGGAATTATTTTAATAAATGATTAAAGGTTAGCACTTGAAAGTCGTAACATTTAAATGATTATTAAGAAATAATTCAGTTCCTAAATGGAGAATAATCAGAGAAGCAGAAAAGGATGTTGTGTGTATTGTAGATTCTGGTTAAAACAAGTTATAAATCTACTGGAAAACTCTCAAGTTTGTAGTTGCAAGAATAAAGGCTTTAAAAAGCAGGGAAGGGAGACTTACTGCTATATTTCTAAGATGTAAAACTATGGTGAATTATGTTATTGAGAGCATGGCTAGGGTGATTTAGAAGTCAGGGAGGATGTTAAGATAGCAAGAGTATTTTCACTTTGCACAACCCAAAGCATAGTTTAGACTAACAAAAAGCAAACAAACATATCAAAAATGTTTATAAAATCATGATATCTGTGGTTTTGGAGAGAAAAATATTCTGGGTGTTTGCATAAATTTTTAGATGATAAAGTATATCTTTGGATAGCATATGGGTATGTTAATATTGTGTAAAATGATGACAAATGATATCTTACTGGCTTTCCAGTTTAAAGGATAGTGTAGCTAAATTTAATCGCAATGGGCAATTTTGCTAGTGGGACTTTTACAATTCTGTGAATCATTTTAAGAGGTCACATAAAAGAAAAATATGAAAGCTGTAAGCATGATCAGAAGTTCACATTATTCTTAGAGAAAAGTGGTGTTGGGTCTACTCCAAATAGAAAATTTTAGGAAGTGTGTTTGGGTTCGCTAAATGACTTCTAATTTCATTCTGTACATGAATATTTCAGTCTATAAGGCACATACAGTCAGATCCTGGATCATGATTGTTTAGGTTTGAAATCCGAATTGTTCTGAAACATTTCATTTCAGGTTAGTATGCTATCCTGCCTTATGCAAACCTGCCTGACCTTACTTATTAGGAATTTCCACTTTTTTTTTTTTGTGGTACCAGGGATTGAACCCAGGGGCATTCTACCTCCGCACTACACCCCCGGCCCTATTTGTTATACTTTATTTTGAAACCAGGTCTCACGAAGTTGCGGAGGGCCTCACTAAGTAGCTGAGGCTGGCCGCGAACCCGGATCCTTCAGTCTCTGCCTCCCAAGTACTGGGATTACAAGCGTGTGCCACCACGCCCGGCTGAATTTCCACTTATTGCATGATTTCACCAAGTGATTTGCACCCCCCTCGATTCCTTCCCAAGTACGATCTCTAAAGAAAGGAAGGACTCAGAGGAGGGTGGTAATGCCTGTGGCCTGGGCTTTCACCCCACACTCTGCACACACACACACCTCTCTTCCTCAGACAAGGTTCCTGGATGAGGATCTGTGCATCGGTCACTAATGTGGGGAGGATTGAGTGTAGGGAAGTAGATTTTTGTCACTTTTTAGTCCATGTCTTCTATTCAGACGCCTCCATTATTCATCTTCATCTACGTAACCCTTGAGACTCTCAATTGGCTCAGATCTCAAGGGAGGTGTGATGTTAATCTTACGTGTCTACATTAAACTGATATTTTGGTGAAGGTGATTTTGGATGAGATTGGCCTCTCAATTGGCCTCCATTGTGTAGTTGGGCCCCATCCAATCTGTTGAAGGCCTAACTAGAAGGAAAGTTTGATCTGCCCAAGCAAGAAGAAATTCTACAGAAGACGCCCACTTTCAGACTTGAAGTGAAACATTGGCTCTTCCCTGAGTCTCCAACCTGCCAGTCTGCCCTGCAAATTTTAGATGGGTCAGTCTCCATAACTGTTGAACCAACTAATTAAAATCCCCCTTCCTGTATATACAGGAGTTAATTATTTCTTAATTAACATGAGTCATGGATGTTATACACATGTTTCTTTTGTTTCTCTGGAGAACCCTGACTAATACAGTGGGATAGAGAGATGGATTTGAATATCTTAAATACATTTCACTCATCTAATCCTAACAGGTAGAATTTTTAAACTATCAGCAGAATAATAAGTTGTTTATAATATTAACCAAAGTAATTAAAGTCTTCAACATGATACCAATAGATACAAAAGAGATAGACACTTGGGAATTCAAGGCTTCATTTCAAGGGCAAATTAAGTAGCCTTTCCCTAAAATTATGTTGTGATAAAGTGATTCAGGTAGATATAAGGCTAATGGATAAACTTTTGAATTTGTTCAAACTTATCTTCAGCCTAAATTTGACTATATTTTAAAGTTATTTAATAGTTCAGCATAATCAGAAAAACTTGACTTAATAAACAAATGAAACAAGAATTAAACTGAGGAGATGTACTACAATTCAACTTGAAATTCTTATATCTAGGGTTTGAAGTTGCTATTTTAATTCTGAAAACATCATATATTTCAAGGAGATTTTACATTGGACACAAGCTCTTAAGTGAAAATTATTCTTGCAGCTTTAAAGATCAGAACCAAACAAACAGAAGAAGAGATTAATGGATGATGCATATTTATGAGTATAAATGTATATAATACTATTTTACAAGGCCAAATCACAATGAGTGAACAAGTCATGGTAAATTACAAAAGCATGAAAAATTTTAGGTGATTGTTCATAAGTCTACTCATACAAAAAGATTCTTCTAGACCCATATCTGATATGAGGTTCAGCCATAGCGTCTAAGAGGGTTGGTCATGTCAGGTTTCCCTGAATTTGCTATCTTTTCATTAACATGTGTCATAAATATTGTAAATGAGTCGTTATATTTTAGATCCATTTGCAAATGCTTTTTGTAGACCTAACAAGTGGCCATTGCTAAAATAGGAACATGTAGGGAGAAATCTAAAAGGTGTGTGGTTAGGAAACTGTTTCAGTCACTCATTGCTGCTCAGATAAACACCCAAAACCTGAGTGTCTTAAAACTAACCAGAATTATTGTATTTGCTCACTATTCCAAATTTGGGCTGGGCTCAGCTGGATGGTTCTTCTGTTGTTCTTGTTGTGGCTGTATTCAGCTAGTGGGAGAGATGAACCACTGAGATGTCTGAGCCCGTTCCTCTACATATTGTAGCCCTAGGCCCTCTCCCTCTTTCTTCATGGTGTCTCCAATAAGGTAATAGGATTTCTTACACGGTAGTTTGAGGCTTTCAAGAGATCAAAAGTGCAATCTGTCAGGACTTCTGAAAGCTCAGTCCAACAGTTGGCACTATATCTTTTGTGCTGCTTAGTATTGATTAAGGAGCCTTCCCAGATTCAAGAGGAAGGCACTGCACTAAGACATGACTATCAGAATGCCTGGTTCATTAGAGGTTACCAATATAACAGACCACCACAGGCTCAAAGCCATTAATGACTGAATAGCTTACTAAGTGACTTTGGATGGGTAAGCCTGTCCTGTAAGTGGGCTTAAATATTGCTAAATTAAATTTAATATTGTAAACAAATCAATTCTTCCCTAAGAACTCATTATAAAAGGCAAGATGGTGCAAGGTACTTAAAATTCTTAAGTTCTTATAGCACCTAATGATGGCTTTCAAATAATAGCCCCACTTTACAGATGAGTTCATTGAGGTTAAAAACTTGTCTAGTGAAATCTAGAGAGAAATTGGTGAACAAAAGGACTTCAATAAATAAGGGGAGATACTAAGAGTATAGTGGAAGGGGATATGAGTAGGAAGGTGGGGAGTCCAAAGGGGAGATTTGATGAAGGAACCAGTTCAAATAATCCTAAACTCATATATGAAGTTATCAATACAATTTTAATATTACGTAGGGGTTTAGGGAGGGGTCAGGGAAGGTCTCAGTGGGAAACACACGAGTGCCCTGTGCTTGTATGTTTCTGATATCCTGAACCCTATTATGATGCATAAGTACAATGCACCAATGATGATATAAAAAACCCAAACTTCTCTAACGTCATACCACACAGCCAGTATTCAAACCCAACTAGTTTTTACCTCAGAACAAACCCTTTAATCAAGCTCCTCTGTATAATTTATACCTAGAAATCTGATTTCTAAAATTACAGGGATTCATCCCCATGCAGTCAATCAATTCTCTTTCACAGGGCTGATTTGAACTCGTTTCCAACGTACGTTGATACAAAAAGATGGGGAGTCTAAATTTAACACCACAGCTGTGTTTAAGTTTCCTAAAACGTAGTTTCCTAGATAAAAATAAAGGCACACTTTGTAAATATCTCACCACTTGTTGCAGTGAACTCGTTGAGACTCTAATGAGAGATAAGCCTGGCTGTTCTATGTGTTACTTATAAGAAAACCCTGTTTCAGGACCATTATTTAGTAGTCTGTTGTCTCATTCTAATGAAATCCTTCTCGAAGGAAAGGCAATGTATCTCAGCCAACTTAGGTACTCTTTATAACATGTACTGTAGTGAGATGTGACCCCTTTCACCCATCTCCACCAATGGTGTAAGTTCTGTAGAGTGAGGGACTGTGTTGTACCCTTTTTGCTTTGGAACCTCCAACAACCGAACACCCTGCGGGAACTGAGCGTAAGATCAATGTACATTTGTTGAACGAATATTTGGTGATGACAAATACCTACGTAGTTTTCTATCTGTGTTAGCAAGCAGTGCCAGCAAATGTCATTTCA
>PVJS01008474.1:30000-52990 GCA_004027185.1 Glis glis
CATAGTGTATATGGCAGTCCAAATTTTACATGCATAAATATAATTGTAGCTATAAAAATTATTTTTATGTAAAAATTGATTTGAGAATGAAGATAATTAACACCTCCAAACAACTGATTTTTTTGAACATGGGGACATTGTGGAATATAAAAACAAGCCAGTGCAGAGAAGAATTTGGGAGTTCAGAGAATCTTGGGATCTTTGGAATCACATTTTATATTCCATAAATAAACCTGGTCCTGGGCCCTAAGGCAGATAACATTTTTTTTTTGGCTCGGGTGTTTTCTTAGTAAGTCATATTAGAGAATAACCAATGTACAAATGTACAAGAATGATTATTTTTGCCTTCTTTTTTTTTTGCGGTACCGGGGATTGAACCCAGGGGCGTTCTACCTCTGCGCTACACCCCCGGCTCTATTTTTATCCTTTATTTTGAAACCAGTTCTCACGAAGTTGCGGAGGGCCTCACAAAGTAGAGAAAGAGAGAGACAGGGAGAGAGAGAGAAAGAAAGCTGAGGCTGGCCGCGAACCCGGATCCTCTGGTCTCCGCCTCCCAAAGTACTGGGATTACAAGCGTGCGCCACCACGCCTGGCTCTCTTTTTACTTTCTTAGCTTGTTTTGTCATTGTTTTTAAAAAGCTAAGAGGTAGCAATTTCCTGGTGATTTTGGTCCATTCTGGTTATATAATTCTGACTCCAAGTCACCTGCTCCTCCCCAGCAGATCTGGACTCCCCCACATGAGATGCTCATCCCCAGCCCACCTGATGGCAGCAGGCACACTTTGGTGGAAGAGCTGGGGGAGAGGCTGCTTCTGTTGGAAACAATGGCCTGGCATGCCTGTCCTTCCCTGGCCCCGCAGGCTGCTGCGGCTGTTCTACGGCCCTGCACATTCATTCCAGCCAGAGTGCTGCCCTTTGTGAAGTAGGGAGGGTAATTTCTTAGAAGTAAAAATAGGAAGCAGAAATCAACCAGCAGGAATTTGAGCACTGGAAAATTTAAGAGAAAACTGTATTATTCCTTCTTTTTTAATACAATGAAAAAGAGCAGTCATGAGAAATAACATTCTTTAGGGGCCAAGTAGGAAATGCATAGCTGTTCAGAGCACTAAGTCAAGCCAGGTGTGGTGGAGGGTGCCTGTAATCCCAGCACTTGGGAGGCTGAGACAGGAGGCTTGCAGGTCCAAAATTAGCCTCAGCAACTTAAGCAAGGCTCTTAGCAACTTAACAAGACCCTGTTTCTCAATGAAAATAAAATAGGGCTGGGGTGTACCTAGGAGGTAGACTGCCACTGCTTCAATCCCCAGCACCACACACACACACACACACACACACCACTAACTCAGATGATGAGTCTTTAGAAATGCTCATGCCGCATGGAGCCCCTGACATGTGTCCCTGGTTTATTTGCACATGTTAATTTTAGCTTTTCTCTGTGCAGTATAACTTCTTTTTCTGATAGCCAATTTACTCAGCTTTATGAAAAATCCTTATGTATAGTATAAAAATTGTTTCAATATTATGGTAAGACATATATAAAATAAATTTTAGGTAAATATGAGATGTTAACCATGAGATGTACTCTGATTTGCTATTCGTTGTATGTGAATCCTAAGCTTATAAACATGAAAATTTTTTAAAAAATTGATAAGTATAAACAGCTAAGGAATTTATATATGTCTAATAATGCATATATATATATATATATATATATAATCTTTGCAGACACTATCATGAACTCACAAATCTCCTAAGAAGAGAGATCAGACACATGTTACGCTAAACCCTTAATCATGTGCCCATTCTGTTTTTCTATAATAAAAAAACAGTAATTTTATCAGTAGTGCAGAAGATATAAAGCTTAATTATTTACTTTAAAATTCAACTAGATGAGGGTAGAAGCTAAGAAGAGGAAGAGGAAACCACTTATGTTGTTTTATCTCAAGGAACCAAGAAAAGTATTCTTTCAAAACCTCAGATGAGTAAAGAAGGCGACCTAATTGAGGGAGATGGGAGGGGGAAAGGGAAACACCCTAATGCTCAGGATGTACATACACCAATATATCAAAGTCAACTACTATGCTGAGCAGGAGAAGAGGGAAGGGGGAGAGAAGGGGGGTGGGAATTGGGGGAGGGCTAATTGATCAATGTGTGTATGTATACTTCTATCAGCCTGAAACCCATCAAGATATATGATTACAATGCACCAATAAAAAAAATGCTCCTCTTTTTGGGGTAGATTTCAGACTCTGAGCTTGGCATGAAGTTCATGCTGACCCAGCACCTGCATCCTTTCTGCATCCTCCCACTTTGGTACAGGGGACCCTTCATTGTATGCACACCCCCCTGCAATCTTCTAAATTTGAAATGACACTGCATACTTCTTTCACATGGTTTTCTGCATGAGATACTCTTTCTCCAGTTGGTTTTCCTAATATCTAACTAGGAATTGTAATTCAAACTCAATCTCTTCTGATTTTAATATCTCTCACATACACATTTTTATTACATTTTCCGGCACCTTTTTTGCTTACCCAAAGGAGAGTTCCTGGATTCATGGGATTTGTCTGAAGTGATCTTGTGCTCCTGAGCCTGGCATAGAATTGGCATACAGAAAATTCTCAATTAAGTGTTTGTTGAGTGAAGGAATAAATGAGTGGTTGACACTAAATTTCCTCATTTCCTTCCTGATACCTTTTCTCAGCATCTGATGTTTGTTAACATTAATATACCCAGGGAGGAGCAACTTATAGATATTTGTGTCTCATTGTGAATAAAACAATATGTAACTATACTGAGTAAGAGTCAGAAGAGAAAGGACTATGAGAAACTGAAGGACAGGTCAGTCAGGACACCAGAGTGGTGGGGAAAGGGCAGCCTGGTAAGTAAAGAGTCAGCCATACTTCTGGGCATATATTTCATTTGTAAATCTATATGTTTCAGAATTCATAAAAATAATCATCGATAAAATAAATATGCCTATGACATATCAAACTTAAGATAGGCTATTTATAATAGTAAGATTGAGAATACCCAAAACTATGGTCATAATAGCATAATTGCTCAACAATTATGGTACTTGGGGAAAAAAATACAATGGTCTTATGCAATATGGCCTCCAATGACCTAAGTGTAGAAAATGCCCAGTATTCTGTTCTTTACCCTCAAAGAAATTCATTTTTGGGGCAAAGTGAAACCTATCTTTCAGTATTCTAAATAGGAAGCCTAATTTTAAAAAAATTAGAAAGAGAATAGAATTACATATTATTAGACTTCAGAAAAATGGTTCAAAACATTAAAAAGTGAAATTTGGTCTGCATGTTTCAATTAAAGAAGGAAAGGGCAAACCAATTAAAGAAATAAGCATGTTTGCAAAAGACCCATTCAAAGAACTTTGCCATTAAAGCTCATTCTGTACATAATAGGAAAAGAGGATCTGACCAATTGATCTAAGGATCAAAATTGGATCATAGAGGCCTGTAGGAGGAGTGTCAGAAAATCAAAGTTCTAACTACCAGAGGCTGCAGAAACTAAGCCTAAAGTAGAGAGGAGAGTTTTGTTTCAAAGAATGAAGAGCAGCAAGGTCCTCTGCAGAACTTGGAGGTGGTGCTGCAGTGGAGAGAGAGAGAGAGAGAGAGGGAGGGAGAGGGCGTGCACAAGAGAGAGAGAGATTGAGATTGCTCCACAGTCCTGTTTGTACTGAAAAACAAAATCAGAAGCTAAAACAGTTATTAGAAAGCAGGAACTGAAATGCAAGATGGTTTCAGAAATCATAAGTGAAACTCACCCCATGCTCTCTGCTGCTCTTAGGGGGCTCCTGCAGCCTAACTAGGACAAGATTCAGGGTACTGCAAGAACTTAATCACAGCAAAATTACCAGTTCTTAGAGTCATACAGAAGAAGCTAGAATACTGAAGGGGAAATCACTATTGAGACTTCAGTAAAATAATGCAGATTTTACAAACCACAGCTCTGAGTTAGATACTGATTATAGCAAAGACTCTCAAAGTGTTAAAGAATGTCTCCATGTACTCTTAAGATGAAATAAAAATTGCAGATACCTCACATGGTTGGCCTGAACAAAAAAAGAGAGAAAGAACTCATGAAAATAAGGCTAATCTTCATCATCACAAGATAGATGTGCAGTTGGTAATGCTTAGATCTTATTAAGTAACCTGACATAGTTTTTCACTATTTCATAGTTCAATATCATACTCTAGGAAGTTTTCTAATGGTTTCATTCAATACTTTGTCTATGACATTATTGAAAATACTTGGAAAGCTTGCAGACAACATGAGGTAAAGAATTGGGATCTAAAAAATGTCAGTAGACTGTGTTGAGAGTCTACATCTGAATGTGATTTCAATGATAATGGTGAGATTCTATTCATGGATCAAAAAATTAAGCAGACAGTTACAGAAGAGCAAAGAAACACTCATTGCCATTGTGTGTGATCCTTGGGGATTTGAGCTGACTGTGCAGTTTTCATCATCAGTGAGAGGCTACAAGGACAAATGTAAAGATCCTAGACCTGCATATGGGAATCCATGGTCCCATTTGACTTTCCTTGCCCAGAACATCTGCAGGAAGATGGTATTCTTTGGTCCTGCATTTCAAGAATTCAGAGTAAGCATGTAGGAAAGGAAACCAGGATAAAGCTCATCATCATATCTTATGAGATGTAGTTGATAAAACTGGGAATGTTTAATATGAAGAAAAGTGGTCTCTCTGGTGTGGAGCAGAATGTAGTTGACTTCATTTATGGAAAAGGTTTTCTTTGTGCACACAAGTTAGACAACTCTGTGCAGTCTCAAGTGATCAAACTAAGATGAATTGGTGGAAACTTAAAGAAGACATATTCTGACATTATGAGGAAGTTTTTAACTGGTCAGTGATGCTCAAAGATGGATGTGCTTTCCTTTGAATGATGGGGTTTATTTCCAGATGGTGTTAAGTGGGAATTGGAGAATAGGAATATAATTTTGGACTTCGTGAGTCAATGCCTTTTTTTTCAAATGATTCTGTATCTTGGAAGAAAATGTTTTTATTCCTTTCTTCTCTGTTACATTAATTCACAGCTTAAAAAAGAAGAGAAATAAGAAAATATGAGACTGGAAGACACACCTCACCTGCAATATACATGACTTTTAAGGAGATTTGAAGTCTCACAATGTCCAGGAATATTAAAACTCAGTCAGATCCTTACAAAACAAAATCACACCTTGCCACTCCACATTCCAGCAACACATCAGAGGCACAATTTGAATTTCACAATCTATAAAAAAGATACATGTCTTTTTTTTCCACATAGCATCATCTTTGAGAATCTTTGAAATAAGAAGGGAGGGTAAGGTATAGCCATAGCTATTTATCCAAGTGGGATTTCTGAAATTCACTTCATAAGGAGGTCCCAACAGCTGACTTGAGGAATCACTACCTAACCTATGTGAACTATTCCTGTGAAACAGCCACTCAAAGGATAGAGCAGATTTGACAGGGGGATGGGACTGGTGAGACAACAAGTTTGAGTGAAATAAACTCAGTAATTGTTATAGCCCAAAATAATTTTTTACACCATGTCAGAACACTTAATGACATTTTATAGTATTCTCTTGATGTATATCAAGATAATTCTCAATTATCAAACAAGAAAGCTAAGGCTGTATCCAAAAATAATGCACTACAGAAAACAGCTCCCAAACACAGCCACCCCGATAGCCACAATGTTAGAAAATACACACACAAGCTGGAAAAAAACCATAGGCAATTTGGTTTGGATGGTTTGGCATTGTTTTGCAATCGAGCAAAAGCATATATAATATTGAGCTTCTTTTATATTTTTGTTTACTTATACAAGAAAATAGGAAAGCTGTATCAATTGCATTTTAGTTTGCATAAAATTGCATGGTATACACATGGCCATAAATTGGACAGTGAGTTATATTTGACTTGATTATGATAGCTGCAATAGCTTCCCACTGTCAATTGAAAATCAATGTGTCTTTATTGAATTCAGCAAAAATAAACCACGTTAACCAATCGAATACTTCAACATTTGTAAAGTGTTCGTCAAAATTGCACATGCTTATCCATTGCTTCCTTCTGTCTGTGGCAAATATTTCCAACTTAGATTCCATGGAAGAGATTTTTTGAATACTTGTAATTATTTTAATCTCTGCCTGAGGATGGCATATTGCTTCTGATTTGAGGATAATACTTCTGATATATGCTAAGAAGTAAAATAGTTATTCTTCCACTAATGTTATTAAGTGTGAGCTTCCCTGTTCACACTTTTGCCCTATTTCCTCCGAAATTAGAGTAATTATTCTATGGCCATAACAGAGTTAACAGGTCCACATATAGTCAAGATCCATACAGGATGTACATAAATCATTCATAAATTAAAGCCAAATGAATTGTTATTGGATCTACCCATCCACTGACATATTTGATCTCTCTCCATCCTACTCTCTGTACCAGAATCATACCATCATTATCACAAAAGATAATTATTCTGACTATGGCCATAACAGAGTTAACAGGTCCACATATAGTCAAGGTCCATACAGGATGTACATAAATCATTCATAAATTAAAGCCAAATGAATTGTTATTGGATCTACCCATCCACTGACATATTGGACCTCTCTCCATCCTACTCTCTGTACCAGGATCATACCATCATTATCACAAAACAATGGACAATGGTATATATTGATTTCTACTCATAGTTTCACTCAACTTCCTATTTCTTCTATAATTTTTGTGGCCCTTTTTCTCCTGGAAGCTTCTTCTGGAAATAAATATCAATTGGTTCCTTGTATGGGTTGCCTCATCCCAAATACCCATCATCGCCCCAGCTACAGAGCAAGTAGCACTCAACTCTGTATACATCTGACTGCTTCTCAGGCTCAGTCCTCGCTTGACTTAATTGTTGACTCTGTCTCATATGATCAGATTTTTATTATGTCTGGTTGAATTATTATAGAGTGTTCTGAACCTCTGTTTGATCCTTTTTTCCCATGTGTTCTGCCCCAGCAAACCTACCATTCTGATCTGCCAGAAACATTTAATGCATTTACAAAGCCAATTACAAATAATCTCAATACGACCACTGTTTTGAATCACCCCAGTCCTTTGTTGGCTTTGCAAAGTGAATATTCAAAAGATTATATATCTTTTGCTTTCAGTTGATAGTCCAGAGAGAACACAACCAGAAATGTAATATAGTTTACCTCCCCTTTTCTGTTTATTTTCATGGTGATTTGCAAGCATGTTGGGAAATGAAAAATGGAATATTTGCTGTAAAATATTATGGTCCTCCTTCTGAGGAACACAGAGTAAAGTTAGAAATGGAAAATAAAACAAAGGGAAGAAGGGATCGCTCTTCTCATTATGGGACACCACATTTCAAATTCTGATAGCTTATTAGAAATTTTCAAATATTTTTGCCCACATTTTTTGGGGGGGAGCCAATTTAAGATGGTTCATTTCAAAATAAAGATCTTATATTCAGTACTTAGCCAAGAAATATGTTCTTGGAACTTTGACTTCAGGCTATTTATTTCTTGATTATGGTGGACGAATCAACTCCAACTCCAATGCTAGAAATTTGTTACTGTGCATCATTCTAACGATGAGTTGAAGGGCAAATATCAGGCCATGATGACATGTTAAAACTATCTGGTGGATAAGTCAACATTAACTTTTTATGTCATTATTCCTATGTTCAAAGCCCTATTTCTACAGTTTACTACCTGGCAGGAATTTTAATATTTTTATAATCGGTACAGCAGGAATTTGAATGCCTTGCCCCTCTCTATAAAGAACATCTTCCCAATTTCACTCACAATTTAAGAACTATTCAGGCTTCCTGATGACAATTTTGAAGATAGGTTTATATAGCATATTTCATATTATGGACCTGTATTCTAACCATTTGTTTACTTCTTTATTCTGTATTCTCAGTTCTCAGCTCTCTAGCTTATTAGTGGCATAGATGTAGTAGGGCTCATTAAACATCCACAGAGTGGAAGAGTGAATCAATGGACAATTTCTCCTCTATGCAGTCGTGTTGTCAAAGTATCATATTCAAAGTACCTGTTGGGTTGGTCCAGGAGTAAATGATGGATGCTAAGCCCTCTAGGGACCCTGAGTAATAATTGTTGCAGCTCATGACAGGGCAAAACACTCAGCATTTGAATCAGACTCTCTGAGTTCAATTCTTCTAACTTAATCCTCTTTGGGGGGTGTTTTTGTTTGCTTTCATATTTATTTTCTCAAAAAAGTAGTGCTTTTAGCATCTGATCTACAGTGAAGAACAAATGGATGTTTAAAAAATATGGAACAGGCCGGATGTGGTGGCGCACGCTTGTAATCCCAGTACTTTGGGAGGCGGAGACCGGAGGATCCGGGTTCTCGGCCAGCCTCAGCTCGCTCTCTCTCTCTCTCTCTCTCTCTCTCTCCTTAGTGAGGCCCTCCGCAACTTCGTGAGACCCGGTTTCAAAATAAAGTATAAAAAATAGGTCCGGGGGCAGAACGTCCCTGCGTTCAATCCCCGGTACCGCAAAAAAAAAAAAAAAATATGGAAAAACACTATACTTTGATGCATACCTAACTGTGCCAATGTTTTAAAATTTCTTGCAAGCCAGATTTTTCCCATGCAAGGCATTAGATATTTTTCATGTGGGCAAGAGATCTGGACCTGGTGTGTGAAAGAATTTCTTATTTTAGAATTCTGGTTCCTGTTGAAAGCATTAGCAGATAGCTGGGAAAGTGAAAGTTCCATTTCCATAGGAGGAGAGAATCTCAAGAGAAGATAGATGGATTTTAATTTAGTAAGAATAGACCTACAAATTAATCCATTTGTCAGGGTTGGGGAAGGTGAGTAACGAAGGGAGGGAATTTGGAACCAGCTATCCTTGCTTCCCTTACAGGAGCTCTGCTTGACTGCTGATTTAAATTTATATGCTCACTCTGTCTAAAGTGAAGATCCTTCCTTGTGACTAGTTCGGTCCCCACAGACTCCTAGTTGTAGGGCAGGAAGTTGGTTCTGTCACGTCCAAGTTTCCACTCTATTTTAGTCCATGTGCTGGGAGCAGCCCTGATCAAACCTGTCATTTTCTGACAGTAGAGTGACAACGGGAGCCGCACCCACATCTCATTATGCCTGCTAGAGAGGCACTGTGTCTCCAGAGCAAACACTCAGTGGTTTATTGGCCTTAATTTGATGCTTGCTCTAATAGAGATCTCTGTCATTCTGTTTTTCCCCTTGGTTTAATTTATTTCCTATAAATATGGATTTCTTAAAAAATCTTTAAAGAACCAGAGTTCTAATTTTTCTTACCATCAAATGTAATATTTTCCTGCAGTTGTCACAGTTTTAGGTCAATGTTACCAAATATCTGACATCAGGGAATAGCTAGCAGCATTAAAACCTGAAGGTCACAATTAAAACCTTGGCTGGGGTCTGCACACAGGCGTGAGGAGATACCTCCAGCCTAATCCTATGAAAGCTAGGTGAGTTTAAGGAAAGAGATACAGAAGTGAAGACAAAGGAATGATTGGACTTTAGATGAATGTTTCTTCAAAACAAACTAATCATTGAGAAATTTCCCCTCTACATTGAAGCAAAATATAACACCAAGTCATGAATGCAGAAATCATGGATGTTTACCTGCAGATTTCAACCTTAGATGGCACCTGTCTACTCCTTACTATTCAGAAGCATTCAGTGACATTACACATAGTGCCACATTATCTATTGCCCACCTCCCTATTCAGGCTATAGACAGGTTTTGACATCCCTAATACAAAATCGGAAGCACTCCAAAATCTGGACTGATTTGTGAGTGTCCACCTTCTTCATTCCCAGTGTCCACATGACATCACCGGTGGGAAATCTCACACCTGGCCTCATGTGATGGCTTGCAGCCAAAATACAAGTGCACCAAAGTATTGAATAAAATTACCTCAGGCTACGTGCCCAAGGTGTATTGCATAAGAAACATAAATGACTTCCATGTTTAGGCTTGAGTCCCATCCCCAAGAGATAGCAGTATGTATATGCAGATACTTCAAAAACTGAAAAAAAATCTGAAATCCAAGACACTCTGTTCCCAATCATGTCAGATAAGGGATACTCAACCTGGGCATCATCACTTTGAAATGGCATTTACATACTATTCCATCAAAATACTTTCCATAGCTGATTGATCTTGGCTCTATTATTAAAAATTAACTGCCCATAATTAATCTTTTTACAACTTCATTTCCCAGTTTTTAAAATTTTGATTAATCTATCCTTTAGATGGAATTTTTTTCTTTTTTTGCGGTACTGAGGATTGAACCCAGGGGCATTCTACCTCTTAGCTATACCTCCAGCCCTATTTTTTATTCTTTATTTTGAAACAGGGTCTCACTAAGTTGCAGAGGGCCTCACTAAGTAGCTGGGATTACAAGCGTATGCCAACATGCTAGGGTGGAAATTCTTATCAAGTAACTTTTCTGGGAAGTTATCCCACTCTTCTGCATTCCAGAATACCTGTTTATACCTGAAGGACAATTTGGAAGGGTACAACATTCTTTCTCTTGCTTCTGAAACTTCCAAGACTGACCATTATCTTCAAACATGAGCTGTTAATAAGAATTCAAAAGACACTCAGATTATGCCTTCTTGTATGTGCATGGAAAATATTTTCTTTTGTTTAAAATTAAATAACTGTTAGAATATGTTTATTCTGACTGTCATATTAAAAACTCTCCAGGGCCAAAGGTACCTATCTAGAATGATGAGTTCTTTTTTAAATTTTAAGAAATACTTTTGTTCCTTATATTCTTGAATATTTTCTCCATTCTTCGTGCATATCTCTTTCTCATAAATACTAATTAAGCAAACATGTCAAGTAACTTTTTCTGTCTTATGTATCTAGCACCATTTTTATGATCATTAGAAAATCCTCAGCCAGGCGTGGTGGCGCACGCTTGGAATCCTAGTACTTGGGAGGCGGAGACCTGAGGATCCCGGTTCTCGGCCAGCCTCAGCTACTTAGTGAGGCCCTCCGCAACTTCGTGAGACCCGGTTTCAAAATGAAGTATAAAAAATAGGGCCGGGGGCGTAGCGCAGAGGTAGAACACCCCTGGGCTCAATCCCCGGTACCGCAAAAAAAAAAAAAAAGAATATCCTCATTCTTTCTAATTCTGTTTGTGAGAATTTTTTTCAGCCTGCACACCGTTTCTATTTATGGTTTTCATGTCTGTGAATTCTGCTTTGATTGTTCTAATGTTGCTTTTTCTATACAATGCTTATGTCCTTTGTCATTTCTTCATTAATTATGGCGGCTGCCATGCCTTCATTTTCTTGTCTCTTATTTATTGTCTTTCCTTCTATGTTATCCTTATGTCTTCCCTTAGAAAATCATCTTGTCTATGATTTACTTGAGAAAATAAAGGGTGTGTGTGTGTGTGTGTGTGTGTGTGTGTGCGCGCGCATGTGTGTGTAAAATATCTTTTGGATCCTTCTTGCAGTGTTGTTCTCATTTAATTCTTGCTTATTTTTACTTTCCTTTTTTTTTCATTGCCTGGGACTATCTACACGCATGTTCCATGTGGGATCCTTTCAGATTATGTTTCATTTCCCAGAGTTCATAGTTTATTAACAATTGGGTAGGGAAGGGCCGCAGGGCAGGAAGTGAGAGGGGGCTGAGCTGAGCACAGTCTCTTTCAGGCTGTGTCTAAAAGGGTTCCCTCTAACCATGTTATCTGCTTTTATCTCTGACCAACACCTTGCTTCTTCTTCCAAAATCCTTTGGTTCAGAGTAAATCCCTAGAAGCCCAAACCCTTTGTACTTCTACTGTCTTTCCTTCCTTTCCTCCTTCAGTCTCCTCTGCCCCTGGACCCCTCCTCCCTGTTGGCTGAAATACGGAATGGGAGACTTGCTTCTTTCACGTGCATTTGTCCTTCTGCGGAGTCGTGCTGAAATTCAGTGAGCTAAATCACTAAAACTAAATCACTGAGATTTAGTTTTTCTGTGACTTACATACTACTCTTCCAGGACTCAAAACTCAGAGTAGAACTATTGTTGTGATACATATTTTTCGGGGAAAATCTGTACCCTGATTAAAGAATGAGGAGAAATGTTTTGCTTCTGGTTATCCTTCTCCATTTTGGTTCAGATATGACAATATTTGCCAAATACTCTTTATAGTTCGGAATTGAAGGTTGTAATTATTTTCTCATATTTCCTTGTTGTCTTCATAATAAAATGTCTGCTCCTTTCAGTGTCCACATACAGATGTATCTCATATCCCTATTCAAATATGTGTATGTTCATGTGTATCAAGATATTCATATAGCCAGGTGCAGAGGTGCCCATCTGTAATCCTAGTACTTGGGAGGCTGAGACAGGAGGATAACAGGTTGGAGGCCAGCACAGCCATTTAGAAAGACTTTGTCTTAAAATAAAAACATGGAGAGGGTTGGGGGTACAGCTCAGTAGTAGAGTGCCCCTGGGTTCAATCCCCTGTACCACTCCCCACCACACACAAAGATATTCATATCTTGATACATTTGAATAAGGATGCCATATAAATTGTGATCTTGATCTGGTTTATTTGAAGTCCTACTCTCTTCTCAATGCTTCTCTCTTTTTATTTTACTGGATTTTCCTCATTCTGCCTTTTGAATACTTTATCTTCTTCATTTTTCTCTCCTTTAATGAAAAATGTCTGTCTTTTGATGGATTTCTAAAGGTCAAATTCTTAATTCCCTGCTCTTCTCTTCCCTCCTGTTGTCCCTCTCCTTCTCCTTCCCATCGTTTCTCTCTTTTCTTCTTCTGTCATCTTTCATTTCCTCTATATATTCTATCTCAGTAATTTCTTCATTTATACAACTTGATTGCTGCTTAATGCTTTCAAATTTGTATTTTGGTGCTCGATCCCTCTGAAGCTCCATGTCTGCATTGGGATGGATGGTTGACTATCCCTTCACATCAAACCTCTTCCAAAGCAACTTGCCATCTTGTCCTCTAGCTGTGCTCTTTAGCTGGACTTCCCCTTTTCCATCAGTGCATCAGGATACTGGACAGTGTATTCAAGGGCACGTATGACCGTCCTCAACAATATTGCCATGATCTTCCCCAATTACTTATTTTTGGTTATTCAGTTTTTTATTCAAATCTCTCTCTCTCTCTCTCTCTCTCTCTCTCTCTCTCTTCTCTTTCTCTTTCTCTCTCTCTCTCTCGGCTAGCCATAATGAACTAATAGAAGCAGTAAGGTTTTCTCAGTTACCCCAAATTAAACTTGTTTTCTTTTTTAACTCTATTTTATTACTTTAAATTTATTTATTTATATACTTTATTGGTGCATTGTAGTCTCACATTGTAATGTAGTTATAGTGATAGTGACATACATGCACACAGCACTTGGTGGGCTTTCCCCTGGCTCCCTTCCCACTCCCCCCCTTTCCCATACAGGATATTGAGATTGGCATTGGTATTCTCACATATGTACATAATGTCAATGAAAATGTTTCCTTCATTAATTCTCCCTCTCCTCCCCCAGACTGCCTTCTTTGCTCCACTGGGGTTTCTCTTCCATTATCTAAAGTCCTTTTTATATTCTGATTACTCCCTAGCTTCCCCATATGAGAGAAAACATATAACCCTTCACTTTCAGTAACTGGCTAGTTTCACTTAAGATAATATTCTCCAGGTCCATCCATTTTCCTGCAAATATCATAATTTGGTTCTTCTTTATTGCTGAGTAGAATTCCATTGGGTGCATATCCATAATTTTGTAATCCATTCATCTGTTGATGGACACCTGAGTTGGTTCCATAATTTGGCTATTATGAATTATGCTGCTATAAACATGTATATGTGTATATTACTGTAATATTCTGATTTCAGTCCCTTTGAAAAGATACCCAGGAGTGGTATAGCTGGATCATATGGTGAATCCATTCCCAGTTTTCTAAAGAATCTCCACACTGTTTTTCTTTGACTTTTTTCTCTCTTGACCTTCACAACCAATTAGATGCAAATATTCAGACTTAGCCCCAGCATTGATATGTTCTCTGTCTCTCATTCCACTGCCACCAACTTAAGACCATAATGCCCTGTTCACTGGCTATCAATGTAGACTTCTAGAGACTCTGAGCTGCCTGCACCAATGTATAACACATGCTGCTGTCAAATTAGACATCCTGAATGGGAACTCCAATGATACTTCTGCCCTCCAGTTCTAATGTCTGCTTGTGACTTTCCTTCGTGCCCTTAATGAATTTCTCATTTCTCCAGTGTGTTCCAATCTGTGCTTCACATGCGATGCCATTGCTAGCTCACACCTTGACACTTGTCAGGATCCAGATTATACACAAACTGTCACTTCTGTGTCTAAGCCCATAGCATCCTTTTGATCATAAAGTCCTGCTTTCTACCATCATGCTTGTCAAAATCTTATTCATCCTTCTCAAATGGAACCTTTATTTATGAGGTCTTTTGGCTGCCTGGGGCTCTATGTGATTTTTCTTTCATTTAGTCCTTAGTATCTTCAAGAGGGCTTTATATGACCTGCCCTTTGTATGACCTGACCTCTGTGTGTGTGTGTGTGTGTGTGTGTGTGTGTTTGTTCCAGCTTTCCGACCTTCTTTGAACTCCTTAAATATGCCAAGCTGTTCTCCTTCCCGGAGTCTCACAGTGGCTGCTCAGTATACCTAGAATACCCTTTCCCTTATCCTTAGCATGTGTTGTTCCTTCTTAAATGTCAGCTGCAGGAAAGTTCACTCTTCCCTCACCCTATCTAAACAGGTTTTCAGAACTTCCTCCCATGCCAAAGGTTTCTTTATATAACACTCTTTATCAAATTGACTCTCAAAGGTCAGAACAGAACCCAAATCTGTTTTATTAACCAATGTATACCCAAAACACATAGTACAGTTCCTGGCATGTAGCAGGTGCTAAATTATTTATTGATAAGTGAATGAATAAGTGATGAAGCTCTTTGTTCACACCTTTTCTTATCATGTGCCAGCCTGTATTATATGTCCTAATATCATCTTACTGAGTTAGTTTTTTTATGGGTGCATTGTAATCATACATCTTGATGGGTTTCAGGGTGAAGTATACATGCACACATCGGTCAATTAGCCCTCCCCCAATTCCTACCCCCATTCCCTTCCCCTTCCCTCCTTCTTGTGCTCAGCATAGTAGTTGAATTTGATAAGTTTGTGTATGAGGGAAACACCTTAATGCACAGGTTTTTAGTTCCTTAAAATGAAAAAAAGAAAACTTTGTATTGTTCATCTTGGCATCCCCTTCCCCCCAGCATGGTGCCAAACATTCATGAGACTAATAAATGTTTGCTGAATTAAATCGATTTGAATTAAACCTTCAGAACGATATTAAGTTTTTGCGAGGACATCACAGATGGTGAATGGCAATCTCTTTTCCTAATCGCTTCCAAGGTTGATGATGATATAAAATCAGTCAAGCATCCATCAATAGGGGAAAAGCTCCTAACTCCTAAATCCTCTCTTTTAAAGTCATTATCGTGTTGCCGCCTTTGTCATATTAAGTTACTTTGCTTCACAGACCCATCCCATGTACCAGATACCCCTTCTGAGCCATTCTGGAAAAGATTAAGAGTGAAGGCAGGACAGAGGCAGGGCCATTAACAGAGTGGCCATTTGCTTGGGGCAATGTTCTTCTTAACTACCAAACACGATGTGTCTATGTGGGTTTTGCATCCTCTTCCCTACTTACCTCCTGACTAATTTCTCAACCTACCTGTAATGAGAGAACGTGCATTAAATTTAAAATGCATGCTAATAAAGGTGCCAAGAAAGGTCCGTTAAAGCTTGAGTATTTCAAGTGCATGTTGAGAAACCCACCCCAGGCTCCTGCAGTCTAACGGTGGTAGAAACTATCCTAAAGGTGAACGCAGGCACAGAGGGGCTCGCTACTCTGCTCTCCATGCCCTCTGGTGCCCTCTGCTGCCTCCAAGGGGGAACTGCGGAGCCAAACAGGAACTGGCCCCTGTAATTGGAGAACTCAGTCACCATATACCTGGGTGGAATGAGAGCTGAACTGGTCCCAATAAAACTCACATTTTTTTTAAAGCACAGTAAGTTTTGTAAATCCTAAAATAGCATATGCCTATGAAGTTTATGGCTGCCCTTCTTGGGTCCTCTTTTAATCCCTGACTTTTAGAAAGATCACAATATTTTCTTCATTTCATTAACTTTGGCAGTAGAACATGCTCAAAATCTATCTCAAATATTTAAATAACCTGTCTTTAATAATCAAAATAATCTTCTGTTTGTCTCAAAGCTGAATATTCATGTGGATCTTGATGAAAGTTGCTCAAATCCCACAGATAGGAACAGGATTCAACAGAGGCAAGCTTTCTTTTTCTTTAGGGATCACAAGTTAAGCAGCTCTCAGTTGTTTTATAATCTTCTGGTTTTTTTTTTAGATGTATGGCTCTGTGTTTTTTTTTTCATTTCTAAGGAGTTTGAGGTTAAAGATAATGCTGTTATAGGACTGGTGTTTTAGTCATACACACACTCTGCATTCGATATAGTAACTAACAAGTAACAATGTATAAAAGCCACAGAATATCCCCAAATAAAATTTCCTATTTAATGAGGCATACTTTTAGAGCCAATTTCAATGTAGGATACCAATACAAGCTAAATCAGAAGATGCCAATAATACTATTCCTACCTTTAATAACTGTCAATCCAAAGAAAATCTTTGCTTATTTTGGGATCAATAAAAATACATACAAAGGAATTTTACTCACAAAGATAAACAAGATTATGTCACCTGCAGGAAAATTGATGGAATTATAGAATATTATGCTAAATGAGATTAACTAGTCTCAGGAAGTGAAGAGTTGTATGTTTTATATGTGGAAGCTAGAGAGAAATTGGGCAACAAAAGGGAGCTCAGATAAAGGAGTAGAGACTCTAGTGGAGGTTTAGGGGAGGGTAAGGGGGGAAGAGATGTGATGAAGGCAACAGTTCAGATAATGCTATGTACATATATGAAATTATCAATACCAGTCTCGAGGACATGTACAGGGAAGGGGAGGGAATGGAAACACACCAAGTGCTGTGTGAGTGTATGCTCCTATCATTCTGAATTTCATTATGATGTATAGTTACAATGCACCAATGAAAGTATATATATATATATATAGATCTTTATATATATATATATATATAGATCTTTAAATATATATATAGATCAGTCTATGCAATGGACTCAACCACAAATGATTTGTTGAGACATGAGAATGACATTCCTTGTCCCACACAGCTTGGTTATAAAAGGAATAAGAAACAAAAGGAAAACAAACACATAAATGTGAACAGCATCCTCTTACCATGAATTGTCACTGTCTAGTATTCTCACTGCAGTCGGCTCCTTTATACTCACTACAGTGGAAACATCAAAGTCCCACTGACTTTAGCTGAGTCCTGGTTCTATCTCTGACCAGATGTGTGATTGTGCACATTAAATAATGTCCCTGGCATACATTTCCTCTTTGCAAAACAGGACCTAATAATTCACTTCATGAGCTTTGAGCAAACTATGTGAACAGCACCAAATCCAGGGCCAGGACTACCTGTCCACCCCATGGCTTCAACTCCCCAGCTCCTTGAACATTTACCCAAAATGTTCAAGAGCCAAAGAGCTTCTTTAGCACGGAGCTCACTTCTGAACTTCTGATCTCAATTGCAACATCAATCTTGATATCTTCACTTGGAAGAAATGTCCTATTTTCAATATGTGTTACAAATCCAACATATTATTTGTTTCCCCAAATATATACTGACTCCTAATAGTTCCCTTTTTCTTTTTTTCTCTGTCCAAACATTAATGTACTAATGAAACTGAGCAGAGATTTCAGTAGCATCACATGAGAAAACAAGATTTATAGAATCAGTAAAAACAAACAACAACAACAACAACAAAAAGAAAACCAAAATCACTAAGCTAACAAACAATAGAGCCAACAGTGATGTTCACAAACCCCCAGAGAGGGAAGAAATCTGATTTCCAGAGTTGCCATATTATCTTAATCTATTCGAATTGCTGTAACAAGATGCCATAGACTGAGCTTATAAGTGAGAGACTTTTATTTTTCACAGTTCCAGAGGCCAGAAAGTCCTCCAAGCACTGACTGGAGGCTGTGTCAGACTCAGTGCTTGGTGAACTCAGTTCCCAGTGTTATATGTGAACATCTTCTTGCTATCACCTCACATGGCAAAAGGGGCAAAGAATCTCTCTGGGGTTTCTTTTTTTGAAAGCCATATTAATTTATTTTTATTTATTTCTTTTTTGTGGTACTGGGGATGAACTCAGGGGCATTGGACCTTCGAGCTACACCCCCAGCCCTATTTTTTAAAATTTATCGATGCATTGTAATCATACATCTTGATGAGTTTCAGGGTGGTAGAAGTATACATGCACACAACTTTTATAAGGGCACTAATCCTATTTGCTAGAACTCTGTTCTCCTGATATAATCACCTCCCAAGGCGCCACCTCCCAATAACCTCACATTGGAGATTAGATTTTAGTGCATGAATTCTTGAGAAACACAGACATCCAGACCAAAGCACACATTTTTAAAAAGTCTGTTTTCTAGACAAAACAAACAAACAAACAAACAAAATATATATATATATATATTTACATATGTAGGACTATATATATTTACATATGTAGGACTATATATATTTATACATGTAGGACTTAGGGACCAAGGGAAAAATGTAGTCAATAGGAACTGTCTCCAGAGAAGCCTAGATACTGAACTTAATAGACAATGCTTTAAATTCACTACTTTGAATGCATCTCCCTGACTTCCCACCTGTGTGGTGTATTTAAGTTCACTTCTTCCACTTTCCACAAAGCTTTTCCTATCTGTTCCCACCCCTCTACTCCTACCGTCAACATCCAAGTTCACGCTGGGTCCTCAGGTTATTTCAAGGGCTCCCCAGTGTTGTTTCTGACTTCTCCCTCGACTTGTATCATCTCCTCTCCTCATTTCTCCTTGAAGGATTTCCCTTAATGTCTCTATATCACTGATTTCCTGTCGTCTACCTGGATGCCACCAGCCTGGCATTCATATTCTCTTGAGTCTGGCCCTACTTAACTTAAATCACCAAAACACTTTTGTTATTATTTACACCGTACTCAAAACAAACATAAATGGTCACTCTTATTGAATCAGTCTCATTACTTGGACACCTCTGTCCATTGAGGCTTTGTTTATCTTGTTCCTCCTACCAGGAAGGCTCTCCACTTATGGAAATTCTACATATTACCCCCAAATCTGATTACAATCCATGTACTTTATGCAGTCTTCCCTCATTCTGACACCCCTAGCTAAACTTTCTTGGCCCCTTACCACTTCTACTTTGAATCTAATTTCTATGCAAAGCATCTTATCTCTCTTACTAGGATTGCGGAACACTTGATGAAAATTCTTCATGGTAGACACATGAGAGGCTCTAAACAAATGTGGTCTGAAAGTTAAAGTGAACCAGGGAACACTACATAAACATGCAAGTCATTTAGGAAATGACATATGTCAAAATGTTTCTCAACTGATAAATGCTTTATACAAAATAAAGTGTTACGTCATTTCCTTGTGATACAGGAGAATATTTTCTTATGTCAGTTTGAGAATTTTTCCCCCCAAATCTTGGCACTTATGTCAAATTATTGTATTTCAACCTTAGATTCAATATTGCAGTAGGGATATATTTTTATTTTAGTACTTCTTAATTTATAAAGTGTCTCTGATAAATATACTGCATTTATCAATAAACTATATAGAGTATCTAATAAAAATATTCTGGTAACATAACTCATACTGATTGTATATCCCAAAGTGTCAAGATTTGCATAAAATGAACATATCATCTGACTTATACAATACTATTTTGTGTCATTCTAAAAGTAGTGAAAAGATTTTTCTAACATAAAAGGAGTTGTAGACTCACTGAGTAAATAAACCACTTTTTTCACTCAAACTGGCTAAATATTTTACATTATCTTTAAAACTCACAATTAGAAGAAAATGACTATGAAATTTGTACCCTGATGAATCTTTTTTCTTTTTTTCTTTTTTTTAATTTTAGTATATTCATTTATTGGTGCATTGTAATTATACATTTGATAAGTGTCAGGTTAGCAGAATCATACATGCACACATTGCTCATTTAGCCCTCCCTCAAATCCCGCCCCTTTCCCTCCCTGTTCCCTCCCTTTCATGCTCAGCATAGTGATTGAGTCTTATAAGTTTGTGTATATACATCATGTGCTTTAGTGTGTTTCCCTCCACTCCCCTCCCAACTCCTTCAGTTAGGTCATCTTCTTTGTTCATCTAAAGTTTTCTTCTTCTTTGTCTGGAGTCCCTCCTAAGTCTCCTTCTATCTAGCTTCCACATATTAGGGCGAACATCCGACTTTCATTCTTTGTGACTGACTAATCTCACTTAGCATAATGTTCTCTAATTCTTTCTATTTCCTTGCAAATGATGTAATTTTGTTCTTCTGTATGGCTGTGTAAAATTCCATTGTGTACATATCCCATAGTCTTGTAATCCATTCATCTGTTGATGAACACCTTGGCTGGTTCCAAAGTTAGGCAATTGTGAATTGTGCAGCTATAAACATAGATACGCATGCATTAGTCTGGTAGTTTGGTTTCATATTTTTTGGGTAGATGCCTAGAAGAGGTATTGTTGGGTCATACGGTAGGTTCATTCCCATTCTTCTGAGGATCCTCCACACTGTTTTCCAAAGTGGTTGCACTAATTTGCAATCCCACCAGCAGTGTATTAGAGTTCCTACTTCTCCACATCCTCGCCAGCATTTGTTCAATACTGACAATAAGAAAGCATTAACATGTATATGGTAATACAGGGTTTCTCAACCTCAGCACTGTTGACGTTTTGGTTTGGACAATTTTATATTGTGGAAGACTGTCCTGCACATCATAGGGTGGTTAGACACCCCTGCAGAAAAACCCATTGGATCCCAGGACCACCCAGCTCTGTGGTAACCAGGGATGCCTCCTGACATTGCCAAATATCTTATGGGGACAAAATTGCCTCCACTGGAGAACCACTGCAGTAGTAGAAATACTTTTTTATAATTAATCTGCCCAACCCAGCTTTTTGGAGGGAAAAATAAACCTACCATGCTTTCCCCTCATCAGTTGTATATGGCCCACAAAAATGTCTGATTTTTCCCTCCTGGTTGTGTGCCAGTAATAGTATGCAGTGAGTGTTCACTGAATGAATATACATTGAGTCCGCACTGTGTTCTATGCATTCTTCTAAGTCCTGGGGAAATAGACAAGAGAAGATCAGTCAAAGATAGCTTCTTTCATAACACTTACATGATGGCAGAAGAAAGAAGCAAGACAATAAGGAAACAAAACACATAGCACGTCAGGTGCAGATCATGTTAAGGGTGGTACTGTGCTACAGTGGTTACCTATGGTGGGGGGTTGTTGCTGTAAATAAGGTAATCAGGATTGAACTCACTGTGAAGATAACATCTGAGCAAAGACCTGGAGGAAGGAAGGGAGTGAGCCTTAACATACCCAGAAGAAGAGCTTTCTGGGGAGACGGAACAATGAAGACAGAGTCCCTGAAGAGATAACAATCCAGGAATGACCGCTTGTTTGGGGTGGGCAGGAAGAAGTAGGAAATATTCCTATGTAATGGAGACATACATGGAGACCATGTAAGGCCTTGTAAGTCAACTATAAAGTATGAATGAGTAACTGTCAGGAAAGGTTATATCTAAAATAATGGATAAGCTGGGCATGGTAGTGCATGCCTATAATCCCAGTACTTGGGAGGCTGAGACAGGAGGATCAAAGGTTCAAGACCAGCCTCAGTAATTTAGAAAGACTCTCAGCAACCTAGTGAGACCCTGTTTCAAAGCAAAAAATAAAAAAAAGGGTTTGGGATGTATCTCAGAGATAGAATGCCTCTGGGTTCAGTCCCTTGTACTACAAAATAATAGTAGATAAAAATGATCTGGCTATACCACTACTGAGTATCATACCAAAGGGATTGAAACCAGAAAACTACAGTAATATATGCATACCCATGTTCGTAGCAGCACAATTTACAGTGGCCAAATTATGGAACCAATCTAGGTGTCCATCAACAGATGAGTGGATTACAAAATTGTGAGAAATACACACAATGGAATTCTACTCAGCAATAAAGAAGAACAAAATAACATCATTTGCAAGAAAATGGAAGGACCTGGAGAACATTATGTTAAGTGAGATCAATCACAATAAAAGAGGGGATATATGTTTTCATTAATACTTGCAACCTAGGGAGTAGTGCGGACACACAAGGGACTCCGGTTGATAATGGAGAACCCTCAGTGGGGCAAGGGAAGTGGTACAAGGGAAGGGGAAGGGGAAGGGCAAGAAAGAAGCGAATCAGTGGAATTACTATCATAAACAATATGTACATGTGAGAATATACCAACATCATTCTTGGTACTTCATACGGGTGGGGGGAGGCGGGGGGGGCACTAAGAGCTGTGTGCATGTATGTTAACATTCATTGTGACGTGAGACTCCAATGCACCAATAAAAGCACGTTAAAAATATTCTCTCTTTTCTTTATTATCAATCGCACTCAAGACCCTGGCTATGATGGAACCTAGGACTGATGTCATGCTAGTGAGTCTTCCCCAGCAGGGCCACCCTCCTCATCATTCCCTTCCCTCTTTTATGATCAAAATTAAACAGGAGGATCAAAATTAAATTGAGGACAGCCTCAGCAAGTAGTGAGACTCTCATCAACCCAGTGAGACCCTGTTTCAAAACAAAAATAAAAAATAGGGCTGGGGGTGTAGCTCGGAGGTAGAACACCCCTGGGCTCAATCTCCAGTACCACACACACACACACACACACATACACACACACACACACACA
>PVJS01008475.1:0-52981 GCA_004027185.1 Glis glis
TTTTTTTTTTTTTTTTGCGGTACCAGGGATTGAACCCAGGGGCATTCTACCTCTGCGCTACACCCCCCACCCTATTTTTTATACTTTATTTTGAAACCAGGTCTCACGAAGATGCGGAGGGCCTCACTAAGTAGAAAGAGAGAGAGAGACAGGGAGAGAGAGAGAGAGAGAGCTGAGGCTGGCCGCGAACTTGGATCCTCCGGTCTCTGCCTCCCAAAGTACTGGGATTACAAGCGTGCGCCACCACGCCCGGCTCCAGCCCTGTTTTTTTTTTCTTTATTTTGAAACAGGGTCTCACTAAGTTGCAGAGAGCCTCACTAAGTAGCTGAGGCTGGCTGCGAATCCTGATCCTCCGGTCTCAGCCTCCCACATACTGGGATTATAAGTGTGCACCACCATGCCCTGCCTCTGGGGCTGCCGGTCTGACAGCTGCGGTGTCAGGGATGTGACCCCGCCGCCCTCCCCAGAGTGCAGGGCAGGTGACCCTGGTGGCCAGAAAAGGGGCCAAAGCCGTCTGTGCAGACACTCTCAAACTTGCCTTTCCCACCCATGCTGGGCAGACCAGCCAAACACCAGACTGCAGAGAGAATGAGTGAACAAGGAACTAGTGAATGGGTGGATGGATGAGAGACCCTACCTTCCCAGGCGTTCACCTGCTCATACCACTATGGCGTCTCCCACTGCTGACGCTGGGTGGGGTCGGGGTGGTCTGCTGGTTTGGCGTCCCAGGCTACTTCCGGAGTGGTTGTTGGGAAGGGGTGCACGTGTGGGGCCTGTCTGCCTCCGGCCCCTTCAATCACTGGGAATCAGCAGATGCAATGAATAGGACTCACTGAAGGGTCAGACAGGAGGTGGCAGCTCATGGAAATCCTAGAGCCCTAATTGTCTGGTTTTACAGCCCAGAGGGAGGGTGTTCTAGACCGTTTATGCAGAGGAGCTCTGAGTTTGGGGGTTCTTCCCCAGAGCTAGCCATTAATTTGACTCTTTTTAATTCTACTTTATCTTATTTTGGGTACTGGGAATTGAACTCAGGGGCGTTCTACCTCCGAGGTACACCCCCAGTCCCATTTTATACTTTACTTTGAAACGGGCTCACTAAGTTGCTGAGGCTGGCCTCGAACCTGCAATTCTCCTGTCTCAGCCTCCCAAGGAGTGAGATTACAGGTGTGAGCCTCCACCACTGGCTTGAATTTGACTCTTTTTCATGCTGCATTTCCTACTTGCTACCTGGCCAGTTCTTACCAAGCATCCCTGCTCACATGTGATTGGCAGAGCTGACAGGTTCAGACCGACCCCTGCCATTGGTCGCCTTAGGTCAGCCCTGGCCAATCAGCTCTGGCTGGCAGCAGGTGTGGGGAGAATCCTGTGGTCCCAGAATGTGACTGCTGCACCTGTGCCTCAGTGGGGCGGCGCTGGGCAATCGTCTTTAAGAGTGATGTGGGTGCGCACTTGCTACTGACATGTCCAGCGCACACCCAGGACAGACAGACAGGTGCTCATCCCTTCTGAACTACAGCTATCAACGGGAATGATTCTCACCACCTCACAGGGGCATCGTGAAGATTAGATGTCATCTTTCCATGGAGCACTTCGTAAACTCTAAAGCCCTGTGCAGACAGAAGGAAGGGCTTGTGCATACCTGGACACAGCACTAAATAAACTGTACTCTGTGTGTATGGTTTTTTTATTTTTGGTACTGGGGATTAAAGCCAGGGCCCTCACTAAGTTGTTGAGGGTTTCCCTAAGTTGCTGAGGCTGGCCTCAAACCTGCAATCCTCCTGTCTCACTTTCCCGAGTACTGGGATTACAGGCGTGTGCCACCACGCCTGGCTTGTACAATGTTTTTATTTCTCGTACTTATCTCCCTAGGATGCTGCTAGCTGCAGAGCGCAAAGATGTGGGTTATTTTGTCGTCCTCAGCATGTAGCTCGGTGTCTGATATACTGCAACTGTGGGATGGATGGATGGGTGGATGGGTGGTTGGATAGATGGATGGATGATGGATGGATGGGTGGATGGGTGATGGATGGATGGGTGGATGGATAGATGGATGGATGATGGGTGGATGGGTAGATGGGTGATAGATGGATGGATGGTTGGATGGATGATGGATGGGTGGTGAAGGATGCATGAAGAATAGTAGATGAATGGATGATGGATGGACAGGTGGATGAGTGAATGCTGGATGGATGGATGGATGGGCAGGAGGACAGATGATGGACAAATGAGGGATGCAGGGGTGGAGGAGCGCCTGGGCGGATGGGTGGATGGAGGATGCGTGGTGGATGGGCGTGCAAGTCCAGTCATCCTTGTTGCCTTCCTTGCAGGGCCATCCATCTTCTTACTCAACAAACATTTATTCTGTCCAAATTCAGTATGTGAGGCCAGAGAGAGACACGGATGAATAAAACAGAGTCCCTGCCCCTCTGAAAACCAAAATCATGCTTTCAAGAGCGTGGGCTTGGGCCCAACTCCTTAGACCCAAATGCCAGCTCTGCCATTAATTATCTGCGTGACGGTGGCAAGTGCCCCTGGTGGGGATAATGTGTCTACCACACAGGGCTCCTAGGGGATTAAATGAGTTACCAAATGTAAAAGCAGGGCCTGGCACCCAGCCAAACCTGCGAGTATTTCTGCTCTCACGCTAATGGAGAAGCCGGCACAGAAACAAAGACAGAGGATGGGATGGGGGCTGCGGCCCAACAGTGACCCATACCAGTAAGTGGAGGCTGGCCGGCCTGGGGGAGGGTTGCACCCCACACCCCACACATGTATTTCAGAGGGAAATGGGGGAGCAGGGCCACAGAGCCAGGAGTTCTTGCTGGGGATCTCCCATACCTGGGTTCTGGGGGGCATCTAGGAAGATGGGCAGCAAGAGAGCGAGGAGGCTGCTAGGGGCCAGGACGGTCGCAGGCCAGCAGGGCACCTGGTGCCGGCTCAGGAACAGGACGGCTCTTCCTGGGACCTGGCAGCCAGGCGAGTTGGGTTTCAGGCTGCTGGCAGCGGCCTGCGCTGCCCTTTCCGTTGACTTCGGACAGTCCAGACAGTGGCCCAGCCTCCTCCTGGTCTTTCCACATGCACGGCCCCCGCCCCGCCGTGGCCTGAGTTGTCCTAGTCTCCACAATAGCACCTGCCCCAAAATAGCATCCCACGTGAGGGCCAGAGAAAGGCAAAGATTAGACCCCCGGAGACAGAGGGAACGACAGGAGGGCGGGGGCGGGGCTCAGGCGGCATCGAGTGACCTGGGTCACACATCCCAGAAGGTATAAAAACCTCTCTGGGGCCAGGCGGCCTCAAACCCCACACCCCAGCCTGCATTTGCTCTCTCTGTCCTCAGAACGCAATGGGACTCAGCGACGGCGAGTGGCAACTGGTACTGAACGTCTGGGGGAAGGTGGAGGCTGACCTCGCCGGCCATGGGCAGGAAGTCCTCATCAGGTAAAAGGAAGAGACCTGTTGTCCCCAGCACCCACGCCCCAGAGCCCAGGGATGGAGAGGCGCCTGGGGTAGACCAGTTGGTTGTGGTGGGGCAGGTTGTTAAAACTCCCACTCGGTGTCCCCTGGCTTTTAAGTGTCAGGGATGGAACGCAGGGAAGGAAAGGGATGCGTCAGGGCTGAGGTTGGCAGCTGGGGGACCAAGCTCTGGATGCTGGAACCCATCAGGAGGAAGCTTAGAAATATAAACAGAGTTAATGAAGGTCCCGAGATACCTTGTCCAGCTACCTCGCTTACTGGTTGAGGACTAAAAGTACCCAGAGAGGGAAGGATGTCCCCCGAGTCACAGACCCATTAAAGTCCATAAAACGTCAAGGCTAAGACACGGCCTTCAAGGTGAGACAGATCTGGATCCAGACTTGGTTCTGTTGCTGGGCAGCTGTGTGATCTATAGAAAGATTCTCAACCTCTCTGAGCCTCAAATTCCTCTCCTGTATGATGGGGAGCAATCCGAGTATCTACATCACAGAGTAAACGTGAGAATTAAATAAGAGGACCGTGTAAGGGGCTTGGCATGGATTTCCAGAACTCTAGTGAGTTCTAGAAATGTTGGGAACTATTAGAGATGAAGCCCAGACTAGACACCTTTCAAAACACTGTAACTAGGGAGAAGACAGAGAGGCCTGTCAGTGACCTGTGATTGTGACTATGCCCCTAGTTGGAGAGCATGGAATGGTGTGGTCCCCAGGTAGACCCTGCCTCCCAGTGCAAGGAGTTCCCGAATGCACCAGACCCCAGCACCGAGGCTGGTGAGCTGAGGGCGGCCGAGGCTGGCACCCGGGACCTCACAGCCCTGCTGCCTCCCGCCCCGCGGTGCCGGCTCTCCCATCTCCTACTCCTTCCCCCACATTCTGGGCCAGCTCAGGCCGAAAGCCCAACCGGACACAGATCAGTAATTCTACCTCTGGGAAGCAGCAGGCCTGGTCGCCACAGGCCCATGGGTTGTCCTTGAAATTTTAATTTGCAAAATGACTTTCTCCTGTTTATGGGCCAGGGCACCCCCCCACAGATGACCTTTCACCTCCCGCGGGCTTCTCCTGCTTCCACCTGCCAGGGGACGGCGCTCCAGGAGCAGGTGTCCGTGGGCCAGGCGCCAGGTTTTCTGTCCACGCACTGTCGTCTCGGGCTGTTGCTCCCTGTGTCTTTCTCCCCCTGGCTGCTGGGGCCGCAACAGGCTGCGTTGGGTTGGACAACATCAACTGTGTGACCTTGGACAAGTCACTAGCCCTCTCTGAGCCCTAGTTCTGTATTGGTGGAGTGACGTAATTATCTGCCCTGGTCTCTGAGCTCTCGCCCCACACTCAGGCCTGGGATTCTCTGAGTCCATGGTCCTCCCTGGCCTTGGAGAGGAGCAGGATGAAGGCAGAGGAGGGAGAGGAGCACCACAGAGCTGGCATCTTTCCGGGCTTTCGGGCAGGGACGTGAAGGAGACTCGGTGTTGTGTCATCAGGAAACACCCCCACTCCCGGGGTGGATCGGGAGGCCAGCCAGGGGCCGCGGCTAGGGCCAAGACCTAAAGCCAAGGCTGCCGGCCCCTGGCAGGCCCAGCGGGCGCGGTGCCCGGTCATGTCTTTGGCTGAGGACAGGGGAGCCCACGCCCTGGTCCTGCCCCTCAGCATTCGGGGTGCAGGGAGGCGGCCTCCAGGGCTGGGGGTCTGACTCCCAGGCTGCCGATGCCCTGGGGCGCCGGCCTTGTGGTTCTGGTCCATACGCCAGCCCGGGCCTTTCGTACTGACCTTGACAAGGTCACTGCTCCAATCCTCTGGTTACCAATAAAGGAGGAGGAATTCTGTGAGGCCAACGCTGCAAGGACATGTTGGGAAAGTTCTAGAACACAGAGGCCGGAAGGCCAGGAGGAGGTTCAGCTACTGATCTGGGTCGGGGTCCCTGACTACCCTCCTCTAGCCCAAACCTTTTTGCTATATTTCTTTTTGCATTTTTTGTTGGGGCAAAGAATTTTGAGGCTATGACAAGTTTCAAAACTGCTGCTGGGGGCCGTGACCTCTTACTTGGTCCAGAAGAGTCAGCCCAAGGGTCTCGGCCAGCCAAGGTCAGCTACAGGCAAAGCCCAAAATTGTTGGTGAAGATGACGGTGGAGACAAGGAAGAGGAGGAAGATGGAAAACATTTATGCAGTGCCTACTGAATACCAGGCGCTGTTAGGTGTTCCATCAGTATTAACTCCTTTAAGCCTCACACCAACCTTACCAGGTAGATATTATTATCACCACCACATTTAACAGAGAGGTTAAGTAACTTGCCCAAGGTCACACAGCTAGTAAGAGGGGGCAGGGATTCAAACTGAGGCCTCTGGGATCCAGCTTTTGTTGCCTCTGCTCTACCGTCCCATGGTCCCGCCATGCTGGAGATGTCCCCAGCCACCCCCGGGGTCTTCCATGCCCGTAGAACCTGAAGGGTGGCCATGGGTTGGAGAGGGTCCTCGGGCTTCCACACGGGCATCCGCTGGGGCCTGGGCTTAGAGGACAGCAGGGAGGCGACGTCCCCTCTGAGGCGCCTGAGGACCCGTGTGCTGAGCCAGGCAGGCTGACAGTAGGACTGAAGATGAAGCCAGGCCACCATGGGCTCTGGGGCACAGCACGGGAGAACGCGCCCTCCGCCCATGTCTGCAGGGCGGGGCTCCCCTCACTTTCTGGTTGCTGTTGTCAGGCAAATCCAGGGGTGCCGCCCTCTGTGGCTGCTCTGGGGTCCCAGCGGCAGGACGCAGGACCCAGGGAGCAGGGGCCGTGTGGGGCCAGATGGTCTAGCAGGAACTGTGCTGTAAGGTGACTGTGGGCTCCCTCGACTGTCTGGTAGAGGGCAAGGCGGGACCAAGTCTTTTGGAGGCTGGAAAATCATTCAGACCAACCAGAGCCAAGACCCAGAGAGGCTGAGTGACTTCGGAGTCACACAGCACGTTGCAGACAGAGCCAGGGCCAGAACTCGGCTTCTGCACTGCTTTCCCCTGGATACTGGGGGACCCCCAAAATGTCCAAGATCCCCGGCTGTCTCGGGTCCCTGGTCCCTGGCTCACTTCTGCCCCGGGCCATCTCCTTCCAGGGTCTTGACCTTGAGCCTTTGCCTGTGGACGCCAGGTCTTGCATCTGTCAGTGGCAACTCACCAGATAATAATAGCTCAGGGACCCTTGGATGAGAGGTGCCAGGGACGAGCTGTCAGTGACGCACATGGCTTTGGACAGGGGCCCGGGTGATGTGATCTTTGTCGTGGCGGTGGACAGACCTGGCGCTCTGCAGATGCACAGAGATACGCTCCCGGGGAGGCGGTGCGCCCATCCACACCCCAGCTGCATGTGTGCGCGCATCTGTGAGTGCACACGTGTGTGCACTGGTGTTTATACACTTAAGTTTGCATGTCGGTGTCTTTGCCTAGGGAAGCCAGGCCTCCTGGGTTCAGTCCCCAGCAAGACATCAAGACACCCAGCCTTCTGTGCCTCCATTTCTCTGTCAAATGGATCTGTGTCCTGTGGCTCTTGGCTTTTTTTTTTTTTTTTTTGGTACCAGGGATTGAACCCAGGGGCATTCTACCTCCAAGCTACATCCCCAGCCCTTTTATTTTTTATTTTTTTTTATTTTGAAACAAAGTCTTCCTAGATTCCTGAGAGTCTTGTTAAGTTGCTGAGGCTATTCTCAAACCTGTGATCTTCCTGTCTCAGCCTCCCAAGTCCTGCGATTACAGGTATGCACCAACATGCCCACCCATGCAGCTCTTTAAATGTGTCACTGTTTATTTGCATAGCACTTTGAACATACAGTAAGTACCACATCAGTGTGGCATGGTATCATGAGAACCTGCAGTTAACAAAGTGTGCATGTGCTAGGCGTGGTGGCGCACGCCTGTAATCCCAGTACTTGGGAGGCTGAGACAGGAGGGTTGCAGGTTCGAAGCCAGACTCAGCAACTTAGCAAGACCCTGTCTCAAAATAAAAAATATAAAAGGGCTGGGGGTGTAGCTCGGGGGTAGAACACCCCTGGGCTCAACCCCCAGAACAAAAAAAAAAAAAGCAGGGGTCATCCTCAGGTTGGGGAGGGAAGCTCAGTGTCTAGGCACGAGAGGGTCTCCCCCGGGACTCTGGGACAGAGGCCACAGCGATCAGTGCTCAGCAGCCACTTCTGGACGCGGTGGCTCAGGCTGCACACTGGATGCACCGATGGGGGGTTGCAAGCATGTCACGGAGCCTGGAAACCACAATAGAGGAATCTTTGGAGGGACCGAAGTCACTAGACGGGAGGAGAGGAAGCCATGGGCAGGCGGGTCACCCCGCCACACATCTCAGGGCGCGGCACAAGACAGAGACCGTGAATTCCATACTGTCTTATCCTGGGTTTGGGTCTGGGCCCCGCCACCAGCCTGCCACGTGACCCTGGACACGTCCCCACCTCTGTGGTCTTCTGTTTGCCCATGAGGGAAGTGGGGGATTCACTCCCACCCAGGGCAGAGGGGACCCACCACCCCACACATACCTCCTCACGGCAGGTCTTCCTTTCACAACGGACTCCCTGGTGCCTGGTGGGACAGGAGGGTCACTGCCAGCAGGGCCCCTCTCAGGTTCAAAAGGGGACTGGGAGGGAAACGTGGGCACAGAGCTGGCCCAAGGCCTGGCGCATAGTAGGTGCACAGCCACCCAGGGTCCCTCGGCTCCAGCCCTCCCACCTCTCCACGATGCCACCCATCATCTGTTTCCCAAACAACTCGGAGAAAACCGGGGCGAGACGGAGGTGCAATGTATCTTTCTACCCCTCGTAATGGCAGTGGAGAAGAGGAAGATGGTGTTGATGACAATAAAATAATAATAGCAATACTTGGGACACACTGTGTGCAGGACACTTGGCATATACTATCTCACTGAATCCTTGCAGTAGGGACGAGGCATCCCTGTTCCTCGGATGAGGACAGGGAGGCACAGAGAGGTTCTGTGAGCTGCCCAAGGTCACACAGTCGGGACGGGGGAGCTGGTCACACAGTCGGGACGGGGGAGCGCTCAAGCCCAGCCACCCCCTGCTCATTCCCACGTCTGAGTCCAGCCCTCCTGTACCCACAGGCTCTTCAAGGGTCACCCCGAGACCCTGGAGAAGTTCGACAAGTTCAAGAACCTGAAGACGGAGGACGAGATGAAGGGCTCCGAGGAACTGAAGAAGCACGGCACCACGGTGCTCACCGCGCTGGGCGGCATCCTCAAGAAGAAGGGGCAGCACCAGGCGGAGATCCAGCCCCTGGCGCAGTCGCATGCCACCAAGCACAAGATCCCGGTCAAGTACCTGGAGGTGGGAGCCGGGCAGGGGATTCGGGTTGGGTACCAGCTGGGCCGCCAGCCCACGGAGCAGCCTGTGAGCCTCGTCTCTGTGCCCCGGTTTCCCCTCTGCACAGAAGGCTCACGCCCACCCGCCTCCCTCCCAGAATTGCCGGGAATGTACATTTAGTGTCTCACATTCGGCACGTTTAATTACACCTGCTGAATGGGTGTCTCATTACCAAGCAGGACGGGGACAGTGGCTATCATGCGTAGTGGGCTTTCTCTCCACTGAGAGATACCTTAGCACACCTGCTTGATAGAGGAGGAAACTGAGGCACAGGGTTTGTCCGTGGTCCCAGAGGTGACAAATGGTAGAGGCGGGACTCAAACTCAGGTCTCTGTTAGCCTGGAACCCCAGCCCCCGACCCCGGGTCACTGGAGTCCGGAACATGCAGGACCCTGTGGCTGGGGGCCCTTTGGGGGAGGGGCGGCCAGCGGGTGGCTCCCTGGGTCCCAACGTTTTCACAGATGGAGACAGAGCCCGGTGCCCCCAGGGGAAGCTGTGGCCACCAGCTGGGGTGAGTGACAGGGGCCTGAGCTCGGGGTCCACCTCCACAGCCAGCCGGCCAGCAGGGGAGGGGCGTGGGAGAGGGACCCAGGGATGAAGCACCCCACAGGCAGGTGCATCCTGGGAAGGCTGTAAGGCAGTGGGGAGGAGGAGGATGGTAAACACTTCCCTGGGTCGCGTCGTGAAATGCTCACAGGCGCCGCCCTGGGTTAGGAATCGAATTCAGTGTCTGCTCTTCTTTCACAAGAAAGAAGTCGCCGGGCGTGGTGGCACACGCTTGTAATCCCAGTACTTTGGGAGGCGGAGACCAGAGGATCCGGGTTCGCGGCCAGCCTCAGCTCTCTCTCTCTCTCTCTCTCTCCCCCTGTCTCTCTCTCTCTCTACTTAGTGAGGCCCTCCGCAACTTCGTGAAACCCAGTTTCAAAATAAAGTATAAAAAATAGGGCCGGGGGTGTAGCACAGAGGTAGAACGCCCCTGGGTTCAATCCCTGGTACTGGGAAAAAAAAAAAAAGTCCAGCGGTGGGGAGCCCAGGCCTGGTGCAGGGCCCGCGGTGGCCAGGGGTGGAGGCTCTTTCCTTCTGTGCAGCCATCTTCATCATGTGTCGCTGTCCTCAGAGTTGCCTCACGGTCTAATATAACTGCAAGAGCTCCGTCCATCTTATCCAACAGGAAACAGGAGAGAGAGAGAAGATTCTCTTTTAAGGGGCTTAAGGGGTCCCAGAAATCTCATCTAACCATTCTGTATACATCTCATTGGCCAGAAATTCATTACAAGGTCACACCTGTCTACATGGGAAGCTGGGAAATGTAGTCTACTAGCACTGCAAATACACTAGTGTTCTGTTACCAAGGAAGAAGGGGAAGCCTGTGTAGTTAGCAGCCTCTGCCCGGGCCGGCTCCCTTCTCATCCCATTCCACTGACTAGGAAACTGGAGGCTCAGAGAGGCTCAACAGACTGCCTGAGGTCACACAGCCAAGCAGACAAGAGGTGCCGCAGATCCCAAGCTCTTAATCCACTGAGGCACAGTTTCTCCATCAGCACAACCACAGCACCGCGTCTCTGGCAGTCAGCAGCTCTAGACGCACCTGCAGATCCCTCCCCCACCCCATCACCTTGTCTTCGTCCCTGTCCCTGTCCTAGGGCCTGCCACACTATCTCCCCAGTCACACCCCAGCTGGGACTCAGAGCCCCTGGAGCAGAACCTGCTTTGCTGCCATTTCTACATCCAGTGGCGTGGGTGGGCTCAGCACGGCTTAGTGACCAGGTCCCCAGGCAGGAGGGGACTGAGGCTTGGAGAGAGAAGACCCTGTAGCCACGGTCACATGGCCCGTCGGTGACCAGAACCAGGTCTACCGCCAACAAGTCTAATTTCACGCATAGTCCCTGCAGAAGTTAGGGTGGGACCAAGTGTCTGCCCATCCCTCATAAGTCTGCTCCTGTCACCTGGTGATGACTTGACCCTCCAGGCACTGAGGGCCCAGAGGGCCGCAGATGCTCTGGTGACTCGTTTCTCGACTGTACAGCTGCCCTGTTCCGTAAGTGTCTAGGCTCAGTGACTCTGCCACAGACTGAGAAGGGCCAAGCTGGGGCCCCAATGGGGTCCCCAAGTCCCCGTCTTGCAGGTGAGCCCCACACAGGAGCAGTTCCAGGCTGCAGTGCTCCCAGACTCCGTGGCACCCCACATCCCCGCCATGTCCTGCTGTGTCTGTGAGATTGAGGGTGGGTTTAGCAGCCCGGTGCCCGGGGCAGGTGTCTATGGAGCCGGCCCTGTTTCTGGGCAGGAAGGAGTTGATGCTTCCCTGCGAGGGTCCTCACCCCTCACTCCTGCCGTATGTCACCTGCTCCCCGGGGTCCTGTCCACACTCGGCTGTTTCAGCTCTGCCATCCACCTGCTACGTGACCTCGGTCTGGACACTCAGTTGTCTCCTCTGTAAATGTCGCCACTCGGGGCACAATGGGGTGTGGCCAAGGTCAGGTCCTGACTCACTGTTGAGAAAGTGCAGGGCCGTTCCAGGGGTTCCGGGGGTGGGCCACCCGGGCCCCTCTCCCCCAGGCAGCCCCGCTGCTCCCAGCCAAAGGCCCAGAAGCCAACCTTCCCTCCCCGCTCTCCTTCCCTCCCACCAGTAGATGTGAGCGCCACCTCTGTGCCTGACACAGAAAGTGTCCTGCTGTTCCCCCAAAGGGACATACTAAGTCATTAAGAGCAAAAGTTAAATACACAGAACGACTGCAGAACCCTGGGTAACACAGTGCAACGAAACCCCGACATCCCCGACTCCCGCTGCCCGTGTTGGGGTGCCCTGGGCTGGCACCTGGCCATAGCGGGGTACACTTCCAGGCAGGGATGGAGGAGGACTGGGGTAGGGACTGGCATCCAGAGCTGGCTCCCTGGATTCAAATACCCCTTCCAGGCTACATGAGCTCAGCACACGGCTTCACCTCCCTGTGCCTCAGTTTCCCCAAATGCACAGCGAGGATGAGGGCAGTGCCTGTCTCATGGTGGTTTCGGGGATTAAGGAGCTGGTTCATGGAGATCACTCAGAATCCCAGCTGGTGCACAGTAGGTGCTCAGTAAACCGCCCTGGACTAAAGAGAGGTGGGTGCAGCCTGACCCCCTCCTAGCTCAGGGCTCGTCCCACCCCGATGACCAGCCCTCTTGTTCCCTCCCTGCAGTTCATCTCCGAAGCCATCATCCAGGTCCTGCAGAGCAAGCACCCCGGGGACTTTGGTGCCGACGCCCAGGGCGCCATGACCAAGGCTCTGGAGCTGTTCCGGAATGACATCGCGGCCAAGTACAAGGAGCTGGGGTTCCAGGGCTAAGCCCCGCCGCGCCCCGCCCACCCGCAGGGCCCTGGACCCCTGGAAAGGGCGGGCACCGAAGTCACGTAGTAGCTGTAGCCACGTAGCGTGTGCTCGAGTGTGTCTGCTTGCTCAGGAGAGGTGGCAGGAGAGGCGCGGGCGGCAGGGTCCAGTTGGCTCTCACGCCCGGGGACAGGGCTCTGGGAGACATCATCGCCCTGGGGACCGAGAGACACCAGCCCCCTGCTTACTGTGGTTCACTCAACTCAGGTCAGATCTCAACCCAGTTCCCTCCAACCTCCAACAGGGCTCCTCCTTCCCCTCCCCTCTAACCCCCAAATCCAAGTAACCCCCAAATCCAAGCCACTAACCAGCCCTGGCCATCGCAGCTGAGTGTCCCTGTGCGGAGGGGAGCGGGCAGGGCGGGGTGGGGCAGCCGCGGCGGCTGGAGCATGCGCGACTCACTTGGTTTTAATAAAGCACCTGCAACTTCTCAGTCTCTGCCTGGCATTTTCACCCCTAGAGCAAGCGAAGCGCCCCGCCCTCACCCCAGGAAGAGACGGGGGTGGACCCTTGGTCCCCTGGCAGAGGCCTCATGGGGGGACGGGCCCTCCTTCCCTGGGCCAGCACTCAGTGGCACAGTGGGGACAGGGACTTGGAGGGAGCAGCCCCCGTCTGGCCCAGGAGTGCCATGTCTGGGGGGCAGGGAGCAGCAGGCCCCTGGCCGGGGCAACACCAGAGGCCAGTGTCAGATGCACAGGCTGCAGGATGCAGAGGAGAGGGGATGAGATGAGGGAGGAGGTGGCCATTGTAGTCACAGCCACTTAAGCAACATGAGAAGGTCACCAGCTAGTCCGTGGCAGAGCTGGGGTTCAAACCGCAGCCGGCGAGGCGGCAGGGACTCTGGCCGACGGACAGAGTGACAGGCGTTGACCTCTGGCCAGAGAGGAAGGACAGACTCAGGGGGAGTAACTTACAAACCCAGGCCAGGAGACAAAGTCTGCATCTCCAAGCACAGAGGGCGCCGGCAGGAGAGGGAAGCTCTGGCCCATGACCAGATGGCCCGGAGGAGGGAGCAGCCATGGAGGGCCTGGGGTGCCACCACCACTCTGGGCGCCACCTCTGGGCAGCTCAAGTCCTCAGTACTATACGTCACCAGAGGCTCCTAGGACAGCGACCTTGTGCCCCTGCCCACCAGTATCCCCCCGAAGACCTGACCTCACCTCTGGAACCTCATATCACCCTGACTTGTGCTTGGGGGGACCCTCTCACACCCTAACACTCCCTGCAGGCCAGTCAGCCGCCCTGGACGACCACGTCAGAGGGGCCGCAGACTCCCTCTGCTGCAGGCCCTCCGCATCCTTCCGCTCTGTGGGCGTGGGAGGGAAGGGCAGGGGAGCTCTTGGACCCTGGACCAAGCCCACACACTGGTAGCAACCCAGCTGACCACGGAGCCGCCGTGGCTCCTGGACCTGGAGGGGAGGAGCCAGGAGCAGGATGGGAGGCCGACGGTCTCTGCTCTCCAGTGGTTGGTATTCCTGTCAGGGAGACGCATGCCTGATAATCAGATCAGGCCAGGACGCCAGAGGGCTGCGGAGAAGCGCCAGCTCCTCGCCCTCCGCGCAGCCTTCATTTAGCAAACAAACACCTCTCAGCTCACAGCCGGGGCGAGACGTGTGCAACATGCTTTTTCTTTCTTTCTTTTTTTTTGTCTATAACTCCACTGAATTTGTTCTGAATCCTCATTATGCCTGGGGTGGGGAGGTCATCTCAGTTTAGCTGAGGTTTTTCCTCAGTCCCAATCCAGGTTCTGGCAAATTTCTAAGAGTTGTGTGTGACAAATCATGGTGGGGGAAGGGGCAAGAAGTCACTGTTATCTGTCCCTGGAGGTGTGCTCAGGGAGTGTCCTCAGTGAACCTCCAGCTGTCCCCAAAGGCCCCACCTGGGACGGGAGGCACAGGTGTCCTCGGCATTCAGACCCCTCCTTCAGGACTTGGCGGGGCTTGTGCAGGGCCGCTCTGTGTGGTTGTCCAGGTCGCGCACTCCGCATCGGTGCCTGGCCTAAGGGGCTAACAAGGGCTAGGTCTGGTCTGCTCCTACTGATGAGCAGGGGCAGAAACACTTTCTCTGGGAGCCAGCCGCCTGCAGTCTTCTTGTTATCTTTTCAACCCTCCTCCTTCTGACAGTTTTGGAGAAAGCTTGCAAAGACGCCTCATTATTTCCTCAGCTCGGCCTACCTCTGTGCGCCTCCCTGGCTCTCTCAGGGCCAGAGCTTTTGATCCACAAACCCAGGCAGGAGCCGCGGGCTATTTTTTGTTTTGTTTTCAGCCTTCGTGTCCTTCCCTGAGGCTTGGGCACAATAACACCTTGTCCTCTGAAAGGTTAAGAGCAGAAGGAAGGCAATCCTGGGGAAAACACAGGCTAGTGTTTTGTTTTATTTATTTTGGGGGGGTACTGGGGATTGAATCCAGGGGCATTCTACCTCTGAGATATACCCCCAGTCCTATTTTTATCTTGAAACAGGGTCTTGCTAGGTTGATGAGAGTCTCACTACTTGCTAAGGCTGTCCTCAAACCTGTCATCCTCCTGTCTCAGCCTCCCAAGTACTGGGATTACAAGCGTGTACCACCATGCCCGGCTCGGTCTAGTGTTTTAAAAAGACCATCCCGCAGTGGCATTTATTCTGCATTAATTTAACAAATCTTCAGTGAGCAAATACTATGCATCAGGCCCCCCGATTGGGACCAGGTCACGGCTGTGAGGAAGGCAGACGTGGTCTCTGCCCTCGTGGAATGAACAGGAACAGACCCCATGCGGGGCCTGGGGCAGCGGGGGCTCCTGAGAGCAGAGGAGGGAAAGAGGTTTGGGGAGTAGGAAGTGCAGGGGGTGGGCGCTTTCCAAATTAGCTCACTTGGCACATCAGTGCATTCCTGGCCAGAGGCTCCGGGTGCCCTGGCACAGGGCTGTGGAGCTGGAGAGGTGAGGCTGAATCCTGAGGGCCCCAGGTGGCAGCCGTGGCAGGAAGGCCTCCGGGGCCCAGTCACCGTGGGCCAGGCAGTCAGGAGAGGCCTCAGGGTTGTGCTAGCTTCCGTTACTGTAACACATGCACACCATGAGCAATTTATAAAGAGGAAAGGGCTGGGCACAATGGCGCATGCCTGCAATCCCAGTACTTGGGAGGCTGAGACAGAAAAATCATAGGTTAGAGGCCAGCCTCAGCTACCTAGCAACCTAACAAGACTCCATTTCAAAATTAAAAGGGCTAGGGGTGTAGCTCAGTGGTAGAATGCCCCTGGGTTCAATCCCCAGTACCACACACACATACACACACACACACTCACACACACACGGAGGAAAGCTTTTATCTTGGCTCACAGTTCTGGAGGTTCCGGCCGTGTCTGGCTGGCCGCATTGCTTTGGGCCTGTGGTGAGGCAGCAGGTGGCGGAGGGAGCCCGTTGAGCTCACAGCCAGGAGGCACTGTGTGAGTGCCCCCAGTGACCTAGCTCCTCCACTAGGCCTCTTCTTTTTTGTACCGGTGATTAAACCCAGGGATGTTCTACCTTCAAGCTACACCCCACCCCCGCGCCCTTTTTATTTTTTATTTTGAAACAGTGACTCACTAAGTTGCTGAAGCTGGCCTTGAATCTGTGATCCTCCTGTCTCAGCCTCCCAAGTACTGGGATTACAGGTGTGCACCACCATGTTTGGCTAGGCCCCGCCTCTTAAAGGCTCCACCACCTCCCAATAGCACCACGCTGGGAAGCAAGCCTTCAACACATGGGCCTTGGGGGACATTCCAGGTCCAAACTATAACAGGGTTCTCCAGAGAAACAGAGCCAGCAGGATGGACAGACTCACACACTCACACACACACATACACACACTCACACACTCACACATACACACACTTACACACACACTCACATACACACTCACACACATACACACACACGCACACATACACACATACACACTTCAAATGCCGCCTTTCCTGCAGGTCTCCTCCGGGCCCCTCTCCCATCTCAGCTGGCCTCTCTCCGCCCTCCAGGTCCCTCTCACATTTCCTTAGGATTACCTTTATTTTCTTGCTTGCTCAGTTATACATTTTTAAACGTCTTATTTTTTTTTATTCAGAATTATCACAGCCCTAGGGGTGGGCTGCATTTCGTGGTATCCAGGCTGCCGTACTTCCAGAAGTGGAAATCTTGGTCACACTTTGTAATGACAGACTTATTTGGTTTTCGTCACCTGTTTTTGTCTCTCCACGGACTCTTAACACCCAGCTGTCATGGCTGGGCCTGGGGCCGCGGCCGCTTGGGTGGAGCCGGGGTGAGGGTTGGCGAGGACACAGCAGGAACTGGGGCTTGGGCACCTAGGGCGAGCCTACGTGCTAAACCGCGAAGAGCCGGTGAACTCGTGACGGGTCACTGGGGCTCACTTGGCAGCCCTCCCCTGAGCAGAGCTGGCACGCCGGTGACCTCAGAAGATGTCCGGGCAGGCCCGGAAGCCTGAACCAGCACACCGCTGGCTGTCTCACTGGTCACTTAAGTAGTATCTTTTTTTTTTTTGGTACTAAGTATTGAACCAGGGGTGTTCTGCCTCTGAGCTACACCCCCAGTCCTATTTATTTATTTATTTATTTATTTATTTATTTATTTATTTTGCGGTACCGGGGATTGAACGCAGGGGCGTTCTACCTCTGTGCTACGCCCCCGGCCCTATTTTTTATACTTTATTTTGAAACTGGGTCTCACGAAGTTGCGGAGGGCCTCACTAAGGAGAGAAAGAGAGAGAGAGAGAGAGAGGGAGAGAGAGCGAGAGAGCTGAGGCTGGCCGCGAACCCAGATCCTCTGGTCTCCGCCTCCCAAAGTACTGGGATTACAAGCGTGCGCCACCACGCTCGGCTCTATTTTTTATTTTGAAACAGGGTCTCACTAAGTTGCTGAGGGTCTAACTAAGATGCTGAGGCTGGCTTTGAATCTCTGATCCTCTTGTCTCAGCCTCCCAAGTACTGGGATTACAGGTATGCTCCATCGTGCCTGGTTTAAATGGTATCTTATCAGCCAGGTGCGGTGACACATGCTTGTAATCCCAGTACTTAGGAGGCTGAGACAGGAGGATCGCAGGTTCGCAGCCAGCCTCAGCTACTTAGTGAGGCCCTCTGCAACTTAGTGAGACCCTGTTTCAAAAAAAGAATAAAAATAGGGCTGGGGGTGTAGCTCAGAGGTAGAAGCCCCTGGGTTCAATCCCCAGTACTGCAAAAATAAACAAACAAACAAATAAATAAATAAATGGTATCTTATATTTTATACTTCACTGTCTCCCCCAGCCCATTCAATTTGCTTTCCCAGGCAAGTGAAACACATATCTCTAAAAAAAGAAAAAAAAAAGTCACAAAACCTTCGCCTTTGATCCACATCAAACTCGCTGCTTTGGCCCAACCACAGATCACCCACAAATGTAAAAATTCTTCTCGGGCTGGCACTTTGAACAGAAATAGAAGCAAAATATTGGCCCTGTATCAACACATTTCAAAGAGTGGGGTCTTGGTTGCAAACACTGCCGCTCACCCACGGGTCCCGTTGGCGGCCCAGGGCTCTGGTGCCTTGGCAGGTGGCCCTTCCCTCGTGGCGCTGTCTGTGGAGGCTGAACTATTTCATTTTAAGCTTTTAAGAGCTTTATCGAGAGTCAAAACACTCGCAGGACGGGAGGGCCACCCTTTGCCACACTGGAGAGAGCAGAGGTGATACCATGGACCTGCTGAATTAAGAGACTGGGTTAGTTGAAGCTTAAAGTTTTCAGTGCCGGGGACTCGAGGGTCTTCTGACAAGCGTGGGGGGGAGGGGACTGGATACAGGAGGAGGGATGGGCTACCTGCACCAGCCGGAGCAGTGGTTGTTCTAGGCAACATATATGTTGAGGTTCTGCACGACAGTCCATTAGAAATAAGCCAGAGGGGGCTGATCTAACGGAAAAGTTGTGCTAGACCCACCAGCCTGGTGGCTTTTACAGGGGCTTAAATTGTCCCCTGTGGGGTGTCTTAGATCTTTGCGGTGTGTCTCATTGCAATGATGTGGGTACTGACACTTAGTGGGGTAGGGGGAGCCAGGGGTAAGGAGGACCCGACACACTCGAAATATTTCATATACTTCACCTTGTTTATTCTTTTTTTTTTTTGCGGTACTGGGGATTGAACCCAGGGGCATTCTACCTCCGAGCTACACTGCCAGCCCTATTTTTTATTCTTTATTTTGAAACAGGGTCTCACCAAGTTGCAGAGGGCCTCACTAAGTAGCCGAGGCTGGCCGCGAACTCGGATCCTCTAGACTCAGCCTCACAAGTACTGGGATTACAAGTGTGCGCCACCACGCCTGGCTCACCTTGTTTATTCTTTCAACAGCCTTACCAGGTCAGTATCACCAACATCATCATCACTGTGATGATTAATTTTATGTGTCATCTTGGCCAGGCTATGGTGCCCATTGTGTGATCAAATACCAGTCTATTTTCTATAAAGATATATATGTATATGTATATATATATATATGTTATATATATATATATATAATTTCTTATGCGATTCACATTTAAATGAGATGTTGAGTAAAGTAGATCATCTCCATTAAAAGGATGGGCATCGTCCAATCAGTTGAAGGGCATAAGAGACAAGAACGGAGTTCCCTGACAAGGGGGGAATTCTGCCTCCAGACTATCTCTCACCTCAAGACTATAGCATCAACTCTTCCTGGGGTCTCCAGCCTGCCAGCCTGCCCTGCAGATTCCAGACTTGCCGGCCCCCCAATCACGGGAGCCAATTCTTTAAAATAAATCTATGTATACATCCTTTTGGTTCTGTTTCTCTGGAGAACCCTGACCAAATACAACCATCATGTCTATTCTACAGATGAAGAAGCTAACAGCGAGAGAGTTGAAGGACCTTGCCCAAGATGGCCCGCCTAAGAAATAGCAGCACTGAGTTTTGCACCTGGAGTCTCAGCTTGTGGTCCTTGACAACCGGTGGGAAGGGTCACACCACCACCTTCAAAGAGCCGTGGTGTCTGCCCTGCATCCTCGGGCACCCTGGGGCAGAGCCTGTGACACTGGCTGCTATTCCCAGGCAGGACTCGCTAACCTGCCATCTGATGCCGCAGAGACCAAATCCGCAGCTAATCTACGTGTCTGCAGGCGGCTGACCAGGATCTCGAGCCTGGTGACAGTCCAACGCCTCCAGGGGTGGCCAGGTCCCGGTCACTCACCTCTGACCTCTGAGGGACTCTCCTGAGCAGGCCAAAGTGCTCCAGCGACCTGAGGTCACCGTGGCTCTGCTGGAACCTGATGCATTTCGTTCACTGAATCCCTGTGAGACTCTTTCTGTTTCAGTTGCTGCACGGTGAACGATGTGACACGGAAAGGCTGAAACGACAGTTAACATTCGGTTGTTCCATCATGACCCTGGGCGGGCGGTTCTGCCAGAGGTGGTGGCAGGCGCTATCTTTCTCTCCACCCATCATGCGCACATCTGGACACCGCTGGGACACCCTCACGCAGCCTCTCCAGGTGGCCGTTCCCCTTCCTCACCACGTGGCCACTGGGTTCCAAGAGCAGGCCACGCAGGAGGAAGGTGCTGGTCTGCACCAAGCCTTGAAGCCCCGGAGGCACCCGTCCCCGGGCTTCGGCTTCCTGTCCAGCCCAAGGCCGGCAGGAGCCATCGCCCCACCATCTAGGCTGCCTGGGCGTCCCGGGGCCTGGATAGTAGAGCCCGGGAGCCCTGGGGAGGGTCACCCAGCTCAGATTTGTTTCACAGATGGGGAAACTGAGGCCCAGAAGAGATGCACCGTAGTCAGGCTGCCACAGTGAAAAGACGACCCTGCGCGTCAGGGTCCCTCCGTGACAGAGGGCTCTGTGCTGGGAGCCTCAAAGCCTTTCTTCCTCCTTCTCCTCCTCCTCTTCCTCCTCCTCCTTCTTCTTCTCCTTCCTCTTCCTCTTCTTCCCTAAGGGCATTCTATCTCCAAACTATACCCCCAGCCCTTTTTATTTTTTTGTTTTGAAACAGGGTCTTGCTAAGCTGCTGAGACTGGCCTCAAACCTACAATCCTCCTGTCTCAGCCTCCCAAGTACTGGAATTACAGGTGTGCGTCAACTGCACCTGGCTATCTCTGTCTCTTCTCCTTCTGTTTTCCTCTCTGTCTCTTTGTCTCTGTGTCTCTGATTCTGTCTCTGTCTCTCATAAGGGCATGCGCTGGTCTCTGGGGCAGGAGTCCTGATTTCATTGACTTTGACTTCTTGCCCCCCTCCCCCACTTCCCTTTTCCAATCCCATAACTTCTGGGATTTCTGTAAGCAGCTTAAACTTTAAAAAGCAAGTTTATGAGGCAGGCGTGTGTGACAGCAGGCCATGCATGGTGTGGGGGCTGGGCCTGGGAGGTCCTGCTCGGACACAGGTGCACTGGGCTCCCTGGGGGCCACCCAGGTTCCAAGTCCAACAGCGCGACCACCCAAGTCCTGTAAAAATAGCCCTGGGTGGTGGCGGGCCTCTGGACAGCCGGCTGCTCAGGTCCCTGAAGACACCGTCCAGCACCTCCCCAAGTAGAGTGGGAGACTGCAGCCCAGAGTGGCCAAGTGACCTGCCCAAGGTCGCAGAGCTAGGCAGAAGCACAAGCAGTCTGGGGCAGCCGTGGGAGCCCTCACCTCTCCCAAGGGCCCTATTTGCTTGGCTCCGCCCCTGCGATGCTCCTCCCAGTGGCTGTAATAACGTGCACCTGCCCAGGCTGCTCAAGCATTAACTCATTAACCTGCACCGCGTCCCTATACAGCAGCAGCTGTTGTTGCACCCATTTCACAGATGACGAGACCAAGGCTCAGAGAGGTTGACTGACTTGTCTGGAGTCACAGAGCATGCAGTTTACTGGGGCTGGTGTTCCAGGCCAGGCGTCTGGCTCTGAGTGAAGTCGGAGATGAGAAGTGAGTTGAGGTTTGGTCTTCCAGCATGGGGAGCAGCTGTGGCTGTCATTTGACTCAAATGTCACAGAGCTCCTCCCTTCCTGCACTGACTGGCTGGGCCCCGAACCACACCCTCAGAATTCACGTCCAGGGGACCCAGACCTCCCATTCGCATTCCAAGCCTCTCAGAGTGACCTTGGGGGAGGCCGCCTGTCTCCTCGCCCATCAAGGGGGACTCTGCCCACATGCAGGTCCAGCAAGTAAAAACCCCAGGGGCTGGTGGGACAGGTCCACTGGGGATCCAAAGCAGAGGTCAGCCAGAAAGGGAATATTCTTTTTTTTCTTTTAATTTTTATTGGTGCATGGGTTCATTACTACATCTTTGTGTATGCACATGACATAATTTGGTTGATTTCCCTCTGTATGCCCCTTTCTCTCCCTCTTTCTTTTTTTTTTTTTTTTTTTTGCCGTACCGGGGATTGAACCCAGGGGCATTCTACCTCCGAGCTCCACCCCCAGCCCTATTTTCATTCTTTATTTTGAAACAGGGTCTCACTGAGTTGCAGAGGGCCTCACTAAGTAGCTGAGGCTGGCCGCAAACCCGGATCCTCCGGTCTCAGCCTCCCGAGTAGAATTACAAGCGTGCGCCACCATGCCCGGCCTCCTCGTCCCTCTTCACTCCCCTGGCCCCCTTCCTCTGGTCCTCTGGTCTCCCTTCTAGTTTCATGAGACGCCTCCCTTTTCCTTTTTTTCTCTTTAGTTTCCACCTATGAGAGAAAACATACGAGCTGTGACAGAAAGGACATCATCTAAAAAGTGATTTCTTTTGATCAAACCACAGAAATCATTTTAGAAACACAGAGCGTGTTAGGCGGTGGCCGAGTCCCTGTGAGCGCCCAGCAGGAGGTGGAGGAGCCCTGCCAGAGGGCTCAGGGCCCGCCGAGGCCGCCCGGAGGGCGCTGGACCCTGGCCACCGCGGTCCTGGCAGGAAGAGGGACAGGTGAGTCATGCTCACGGGCGCTGGGAGGCAGGAGGGGGGGTGAAAGGTCATCAGGGGACGTGGCCGACCAGTCGCCCAATCGGCAGGCGGCACCCAGGCCTTGTCCCAGAGTTAGCCACGCCCCTCCTCCCGAGGCTGAGCCCGCAGATGGCCTCTTCCCTGGGCCTGGGGGTCTGGCAGCTCTGCCCAGGGCCTCTCCCAGGCCCTCTGCTCCTCCAGCCCTAGAGGACCCACAGACCCCTCACCCTCAGCCTCCTCCCGTCCCCAAATGCCTGTTCCTGGGACCTAAAACTGCTCCCCTGAGGGGCCGCGGCTCATCTGGATCCTTTGGAGTTGGACAGATGTGGTCCAGATCCCGCCCACAGTTCCTGAGCTGGGTGGTCTCAGGAGACCTACGTGACCACTCTGAGCCTCAGCGTCCCCGTCTATAAAACCTAGAGCACACCACTGTCCCGCACTATTATGAGGCTCAAAAAGGTGCTGGCAAGAGACCACACAGGGTGCAAGTCCATCTCTATGAAATATACAGAATAGGCCAGTGTGTAGAGGCAGCGTGGAGGGGGCTGGGGGGCTCTGGCACGGGGGGCACCCTCTCAACATACTGAGCACCTCTGAACCCAGGACTGTGGTGAGTGGAGATGTTCAGCACACTTGCTGTTTCCCTGGAACTGGTATAAAAGGGGGGCGCCAGGCTATGGTGGCACACGCCTGTAATGCCAGTACTTGGGAGGCTGAGACAGGAGGATCACAGGCTCAAGGCCAGCCTCAGCAACTTAGTGAGACCCTGTTTCAAAATAAAATAAGGCTGGGGATGTAGCTCAGAGGTAGAATCCCTTGGGTTCAATTCCCAGTACCAAAAAATAAAAAATAAAAATAAAAGAGGGGTGCCAGTTGGGCAGCTGCCCTGTGGGCACTCGAGGCTTAAGTTCCACCCCTGTGGCAGCTCTGCGGCCCTCCCCATGTCCTGGATGAGGGCCTAGCATCGGTCACCTTCCAGAGGGTGGAGGCTGAGGGACAGACATGTCACCAGGAAGGGGTGACTAGCCCGCCCTCCACCCTCATGTGTCTAGACCAGCAGCCACTGCCAGAGACAAACTTCTGATTCCCTGGCTGTGTGGCCTCGGGCAAGTAACTTAACCTCTCTGCTTTTCTAGGCCTGGACAACATCCCCTCCTTTCTTCTGCTCTTTGCCAATCTGTTCCCTTCCACCCGCTCCCTGGCCTCAGCCACTGTCTCCAACCTAGGCTGACAGCATGGGAGGAGGCTGTGAGACCTCTTCATATCCCTCTATTAGAGCAGATGTTAATTCAATGGTGGCCGCCACTCATGGAGTCCTACTGCAACACACACACACACACACACACACACACACACACACCATTTAAACCTCACAATAACCTAACAAGGTTGGTGTCATAGCTACTGTTTTTTTTTTCTATGAGAATATTGAGGTTTAGAGAGGTTAAGTAATTTGCCTAAAGCTACACAGTAAGAGGGCCATTATTTCACCAAATTAGCTAATATATGGAAAGTGCTTACTCCGGTGCCTGGCACGTAGTAGGCACTCAATAAATGCTAGCCCCTGCACTGTTTTTATTATCAACTAGATCTGTCCGGCAGAGCCCATGGCCCTTTGGGGATATCTCTTATCCTTTGTCTCACTTTCCATGGTTTCAGTTACCCACCTGCAATGGCAGTCTGAAAATATTAAATAGAAAATTTCAGAAATAAACAAATCATAAGTTTTAAATTGCATACCACTAGTAACATGATGAAGTGTCCCGCTCTGTCCTGCCTGGCACGTGAATCATCCCTTGCCACTGTTTCCGCGCTGTATAAGGTACCCTCCCGTTAGCCACTTGGTAGACATTTGTCATCAGATCAGCGGTCACAGTAAAACAGTGCTTGTGTTCAAGTATCACTTGTTTTACTAAGCAATAGCCCCAAAGTACAAGAGGAGAGATACTGGCAATTTTATTACACTATTGTTATAATGATCCATTTATTATTAGATATCATTGTTAATCTCTTAACTGTGCCCAATTTGTAAGTTAAACTCTATCATAGGTATGTGTAGTAAAACCTATGGATGGAGTAAAAACTATACATGGAGTCTGGTATTACCCAGTTTCAGGCACCCACTGGGGGTTGCGGAACGTCCTTATCCCCTGCAGATAAGAGGTAGTCTGTATCTTGCCTGGTTTTTATGGTATGTTGTCTGTTGGCCTGTCCCACTGGGCTGTGAGATTCTGGTCTGGTTGGTCTGTGGTTCCCCAGAACAACTCACGGGGCAGGCACAGAGCACATCATCAGTGAAGGTTAGTCGAATGAATGAACAAAATAGCAAGCTCCTTAGGGTCAAGAACTGTATTTGTTTCTCAGAATCATGGGATTTCCCCAGCCACGTCTGTCCCCAAGAATCATGGGATTTTGTCAGCCATGTTTGTCCCTGAGAATCATGGGGTTTCTCCAGCCATGTCTGTCTCTAAGAATGATGGATTTCTCCAGTGATATTTGTTCCTAAGAATCATGGGATTTCTCCAGCCACGTTTTCCCCAAAGAATGATGGATTTCTCTAGCCACGATTGTCTCTAAGAATCATGGGATTTCCCCAGCCACAGTTGTCTCTAAGAATCATGGATTTCTCTACGGAGGCACTGTGGCCCCTACTTCAGCCTCCTCCGCCCCTCCTTCAACCTGGTCCATCACCCTGCTCCTGCTGGCCACGCCGTCTTCCTCGTCCTGAACTCTTGCCTCCAGTCCAAATCCGGAGGGGCTCACCCCACAAAGACACTTCAGAGAGCCCTTTAGTGCTGGCTTCCCAGAGCAGGGACAGGCTCCCTGCTATAGCTCAGGGAAGCCCCACCTCCCCGCCGGTCCCTCCATCTACCTGGGTCTGCCCCTGATTGGGCATGTGGTTTCCCTCTCTGGGCCTCAGTTTCCTCAGCTGCAAAATGAGAATGGTAATTATCATTGCTTTGAACTCAGCTTTATCCATTGACTGCAAGGACTGGCTGGATGGGAGACAGGAACTTTGTGTGTTAGCATCTCTCCTGCATCTCTGTGGACCCCGAGGTGCCCAGGAGAAGCGACGCGTCTCCTCAAGGCCACTAGATGGCACCAGCAGGTCACCGATCTCCCGAAGGCTGGCCTCAGGAGGAGTTCCACCTCCGGATTAAGTGCTAAGGACCAGACACCTACCTTCCCCACTGGCTGAAGCTGGAGGGCAGATGCAGGATGCACCAGGAGCAGGGCTGTGCTAGGGGACAGGCAAAACTGAACTTGGAGGCACCCCTCCCCTAGTGAGCACCCTGGGTCCCTGCGGGGTGAGCGCTGGGCATGGTGTAGCACCTCTTTGAGACCTCAGGATGCCAAGTCTTTCCTGAGGAGTCGTGGAAGCTGCTGAGACTGGGCACGGAATCCTAGCACAGCACAAGCTTCAGTGAGCACCGCCTGTCCCTAGCATCCCCTGGAACCTCTGTAATCCAGCGTTATACCCCGGGGTCTCCTCCAGGAAGAATCTTGGGCAGGATCCCCAGAGATCTGGGTCTGCATTTGTTCTCTTGCTGTGTGGCCTTTGGCAAGTCACTTCCTGTCTCTGGTCCTCTGCTTGACCTTGGCCAGCTTTGAGAGGCTGGAAGAGCTGGGGAAAACTAGGGCTTGCAGCCGAGTGTGGTGGTGCACACTTGTAATCCCAGTACTTGGGAGGCTGAGACCGGAGGATCCGGGTTCGTGGCCAGCCTCGGCTACTTAGTGAGGCCCTCTGCAACTTAGTAAGATCCTGTTTCAAAATAAAGAATAAAAAACAGGGCTGGGGGTGTAGCTCGGAGGTAGAATGCCCCTGGGTTCAATCCCCAGTACCACAAAAAACAAACAAACAAACAAAAAAACTTGGGCTTGGGAATCAGGCAGACTTGGGTGCAACTCCTGCTCATTTTTCTTCCCGTCTGTGTGACAGTGGGCCTCTCATGGTAACTACCCAATTCTTTGTGTGATTATTTGTTCTACATCTGTGTGCTTGGCTCTCCTGTAAGTTCCACGAGGGCCACACTCCAGTCTGTGGCTCACCTATGTGTACTCAACACTCAGCCCGGCGACTGTCACAGAGCCAGACCTGTCACACAGAGCTGGTGTGACGGCTGTTGTTGCTCTTGCCACCTCCCTCAGCTCAGCAGCAGCAGTGGGCTCTGCGTTCAAGCTTTCCCTGCGTTCTCCCTGGGAACGCGCAGTCATTCTCTCTATCGTACAGAAGAGGAGACTGAGGGCCAGAGAAGCTGGCTGCTTGCCTGGCGGCACACAGCTACGAAGGGGCAGAGGCTGGGATTTGAAACTGAGCTCCATCGGAGATTTGTGTTGACAGATGTAGCCACTGAATAACGACCGTCCGGAGACAGCCGCATCCGATCCCCAAGGTGCCTGTGAACATTACTTTATATGGCAAAGGGAGCTCTGCAGACGTGCTCCCCGACTGTCCTGGTGGATCCAGCGTAATCACGAGGACCCTCTTCAGAGGCGGAGGGAGTGTCAGAGGAAAGAGAGGGAACAAGGGAAGCAGAGGGAGAAAAGCCGTGTGCGGGGTGCGGGAGAGAAGACCACGCCCTCTGGAAAAGGCAGGGAACCAGCCTGGCTGACACGGTTGGCCCTGGGAGACTGGCTTTGGACTTTGAGGGTAAGATAATAAATGCCTGTTATTGCTGGGCGTGGTGGCGCACGCTTGTAATCCCAGTACTTGGGAGGCTGAGACAGGAGGATCCGGGTTTGCGGCCAGCCTCAGCTACTTAGTGAGGCCCTCTGCAACTTAGTGAGACCCTGTTTCAAAATAAAGAATAAAAAACAGGGCTGGGGGTGTGGCTTGGAGAAGAATGCCCCTGGGTTCAATCCCCAGTACTGCAATGAATGAATGAATGAATGAATGAATAAATGCCTGTTAATTTAGGATGCCATGTTTGCAGCCATTTGTTACCGCAGCCACAGGAAACTCATACACTGAGGAAGGAGATGTCAAAAAGTCCCCAGAGCGCCTCTCCAGTGTGAACCCTCTTTCCTCTTCCGGCCATGACAGAATGGCGGAGGGGAAGGGACTTCCGGGGTCTCTGACTCACCCAGCCCACTGCACAGCAGCGGCCTGAGACCAGAGACGGAGCAGCTTGTCCCCCTCCTGCCGGCGAGTGGGCAGGTCCTGGGGCTGCTTGGTCTGTGTTCTGACCTCTGGCACCGGGCAGCCTGGGCAAAGTCATCTGGTTGGAACCCACTTTCCAGATGAGGAAACTGAGGCCTGGGGTTGCCCAGGAGAGCTGCAGCCTGTGCCTCAAGATGACGGTGTGTGCGGCCTCAAGCCCTAGTGCGGCCTCTGCTTCCACAGGCCCTGCCCCCTCTGGAGCGGGGCTGCTCCGTGTTTATCCTCAGCAGACAGGGGCCAGCGGGGTCTGGGAAAGCCACGTCAGGAGCTCAGCCAGCTGCGGCAGAGGACTGCAGAGCAGCTCCTCAGTGGCCTCCAGCCTGGGAAAGCTCCGCGGCCTTCCTGTCCCCGCCCCGCCCCTCTGGCCCTGTCCCCACAGCTGTGAGGAGCTCCCTGGAGGCAGCGGCCAGCGTGCTGGGAGGGACTCGGGGCTCAGATGAAGGGCCTTGACCTCCGACCCCAGCCGGTTAGTGGCCTGATTCTGGGTTACCCTAAACCTGGGGTGCTGGGCCCGCTGGCTCACCCTGACCCAGCTCCTGGACACACAGGTGGCACCATCACACCCGGAGACCCAGGCCCAGCCCCTGGCGTAAGGCGTGTGCATCCCCTGGCATCCTCGGTGTTCACAGTTGCCCTGCAGAGGCAAGACTGGTATTGTCCCGTTTTATAGATGAAGAAACTGAGGCTCAGAGAGAAGAAAGGACTTGCTGAGGTCAAGGTCCCACATGGCAGCGCGGGGACCATGCTAACTACAGGTGCTCTCACAGGGGACCCTGGGCCTGACTGTGGCCTTGCAAGGGGCCGTTGCACAAAACCTTTCACTGAGCCCCCACTTGCTCATCTATAAACTGGGAGGCGTCTTCCTCATGGGTGCCGTGGGGAACAGATGAGGGAGCACTGCACCTGGCATGGGGTAGACACCTGCTGCTCCCCCAACAGCACACCACAGCCACTAATAGCTACAAGTCATACTGACAGGCACTGCACCCCAGAAACCCAGTGGACAGGAGGCCCCGCCCTCGGCACTGGCATTCTGGTTGGGAGAAGACAGCTCCAAACCGAAATAAGTACGTAATTATTTTTCTTTCTTTCTTTTTTTTTTTTTTTGCAGTACTGAGGATTGAATCCAGGGGCGTTCTACCTCCGAGCTACACCCCCAGCCCTATTTTTTATTCTTTATTTTTGAAACAGGGTCTCACTAGGTTGCAGAGGGCCTCACTAAAATAGCTGAGGCTGGCCGCGAACCTGCGATCCTCCTGTCTCAGCCTCCCAAGTACTGGGATTACAAGCGTGTGCCACCACGCCCGGCTGGGGGGTGCAATTTAAACAGGTGATGCTAGAGGTGAGCCAGTGGCCACGGGGTCCCAGGGGAGCAGGCGTGGGTGGGGCTGCCTGGTAACGTCCGAGAGCCGGCGTGGCCCAGGCCAGGGTTAATAAGGATGCTGTGACCAGAGGAGAAGCCAGAGGGAGGGTGGGGAGGGCAGAGGGCCAGACCCCCGCATGGGGTGGGGGGTACAGACGGGACCAGGGAGAGGCTCAGTGAAGCCCCCCTCAGGCCCTGGGCCACCATCTGCGAAGTCAGTCTCCCCCACCCAGGACCCTCCCTCAGCCCCACCTCTCCCGCAATCATGGTGGGTGAGGTGGGAGAGGGCCGAGGTTCTGCGGCCCCGTGCACCATGGCTGTGCCAGCGCTGAAGCCCTGCTCTTCTCTCTCCAAGCAGGGTCCTCTGACTGCGGAGCCCTCGTGAACAGGACGTTTTGTTCTTCTGGGCCTCATCCAGGGAGTCTCCAGGGGCCCGCTCTGGTTGCCCTTGGCCAAAGGCCTCTCCAGCCGAGGGTCCCTTTGCCGCGGTGCTGACGCCACATCAGCAGAGCCGGGCTCCCTCCTGCCCTGGCAGGGACGCGGGGCTCCCTCCACCGCGGCCCTCCCTGCACGAGGCGCCGAGGGAGTTCATTCCAGTCTCGGACCCCTGCACTCAGGTGCGTCCTGGGCTTGTCCTCCACAGGGCTTCTGTCCCCTGCATGGACATCAGGACACATTAAGTGGGTGCTCACTGCCCCCCACAGTGGTCCTGGGGGAGCTGGAAGTCCCTGACCTCTCTTCTTACTTTGTGAAGGTCCATGACGGCTCTAGCTGTTGTGTCTCTTCAGCTTCAGCTCGAGGGGAGGGGACATCGGCAGGCACCACAGCCAACCTCCTCCCCACCCGCCCTCTACCTTCCCGCCACGGGTCCACGCCGGCGTCCTTCCACCCGGCAGCTCCACCCACGTGTCCATCCGGCTTCCACTGATCCAAACCACACGTCTCTCTGTCTGATTGCTATGGGACCATCTTCTCATCCATCCATCTGTCCATCATCCATCCATCCATCCATCCATCCATCCATCCATCCATTCACCCACCCATCCCCCCACCTACCCAGCCAGCCGGCCATTCATGCATGCCACACTCTCTCTCATCCACCTGTTGCTCTGCTGGCCGCGAACCCGGATCCTCAGCTCTCGGCCTCCCAAGTACTAGGATTACAAGCCTGCGCCACTGCGCCCCGCTCACAATAGTAATAACTTACTGAGTGCTGAGTCAGCGCAGTGCTGGGTACTTCATACACCTCATCTCACTTCATCTTCAGCAGACTGAGTAGTGGTCAAACTCAGGGCCTCGTTGTCTGGGGTCAAGTTTTGGCTTGTTACTTCCAAAGCTGTGTGACTTTAGGCAGGTGACCTAACCGCTCTGTACCTCAGTTTCCTCAGATTCTGAATCAGGGTAGCAATAGTACCTGCTTTGTGGGATTGCTTGGAGGATTGAACACAGGCACAGAGCTTAGAACAATGCTCGTCTCTGTGTAATGCTCTGTAAATATTACCTGTTAAAGTAGGTGAGGACATGGAGGCTCAGAGAGGTAAAGGAACGTGTCTGGGGGTAGCCAGCAGGAGACAGCCCGATGCTAGTCCAGGTGTTCTGCACTGGAGCCCTTGCACTGAACAGATACACTCCATGCATGTTCTCGAAAGGCCCCTGAGCTTGCTCTGCCCCACTTCCGATCTGGCACATTGGACTCTAGATTTTACTCTCGTCTGAGCCAGACAACGAGACGGGAAGCTGGCCGGGACGGTTTCCAGGGTCCCCTGCCATTTGTGGCACCGGAGGCTTCTCGGGAGTCCCAGGCCACAGCAGCTCCCAGAAGCTGGTGGGGGGAGAGAGCACGTGCTGCCCTGAGCGTGTGCATCCCCAGCCCCCCACTCCCCGGCCGCCCACAAGGCGCAGCTCCCAGGGCTCCCGGCACAGCCCCCCAGGGGAGGCGCCCCCGCGTGCTCCCTTAGGGTGCCATGTGACAGCGCGGGTGGTGTGGGCGGGAGGAGGGGACGTGCTGGGGCTGACTGACAGCCTTCCCTCTGGGGCAGGGAGCTCCCCAGCTGCAGCCCAGGCACCAGATGGCTCTTAAGACACCAGAAAACAGGGCTGTGCCTTGCTGGGTCTCTTCCTAGCTTCGCGCGGGCCGGGCCGGGCGCACTCCTTGGTGCCCTGGGCCTCCCCTGGCTTGTCCAGACAAACGCCCCACCTCCCTGGGGTTGCCTTGGGCCGCTGCAAAGGCAACAGGGAAGAGCACCGGGCAAAACCCAGGGCCCCAGCAGACTGGTCTCCGCCAGTTCCTTCCCACCCTCGGCCCACATAGGAGGCCAGAGGGACTTAGGTCTGAGACAGGAAGTGACAGGGGATCTCAGGTTCCTGACACGGGACCCTGCTCAGGACAACTTGCTGTGTGACATTGCTGAGCTGCGTGGACCCCTCTTAGCCCACTCCAAGGCTCAGGCTGCCCCTCTATCATCAGCCCCAAGCCCTCTGCTGCCTTTAAAGGCCCGTGAACTGGTGGGGTTCTCAAACCTACAGGGCGAGGGGGTCCCCAGGCAAAACGAGGGGTGCTGAGGGTGGAGCGGGGGCACCCTCTCCCCTTGCTGTGCATCTGTTAATTTGATCACTCCTTCCACAAATGCCCGTTGAACAGCTACCCTGTGCCAGGTCTGGGTGCTGGGGATTCGACAGTGAACACGCCCTCCACCTTGAGGCCGGGATGCTGGTGGGGCCCACAAACTCCAGAGACAGGTCGAACTTCCCTAATCCCAAACTCCAAAATCCAAAATCCTCCCGGATCTGAAACTTCTCAAGCATCTACACGACACCACAAGTGGAAGATTCCATACCTGGTCTCATGTGAAGGTCGCGGTCTCAACACAGACGTGCCCAAAATAGTATATTTTGGAAGGTGTACAGAATGTGGAAGGTGTATAGAATCACCCTCAGGCTATGTGTCTACTGCCACATAGGGTTTAGACTTGAGTCCCATCCCTGAGCTATCTCATTATGTAGCTGCAAAAATTCTGAAATCTGAAAAAAAAAAAGAAATCTGAAACACTTCTGGTCCCAAGCGTTGTGGATAAGGGATGGTCAAGCTACAGCTGGTAATGAGTACTAGGAAGGGAAACCTAGCAGAGGAAGATGTGGAGTAACTGAGGGGCTGGGTGGGTAGGAGGCTCAGAGAAGGCCTCTTCCAGGGGGGAGATGCTGAAAGAAGGCAGGTGGGAGCCGGGCCTCCTGAGACAGGAGGATCGCAGGTTCAAGACCAGCCTCAGCAACTTAGGGAGACTTTCAACAACCTGGCAAGACCCTGTTTCAAAAAACAAAAAATAAAGAGACTGAGGGTGTAGCTCAGAGGTAGAATGTCCCTGGGTTCAATCCCCAGTACCAAAAAAAAAAAAAGAAGAAGAAGAAGAAGCAGGCAGGTAGGAGCCACGTGGACACCTGGCGCAGCCATCTGGAGAGGACAGGGCAGGTGCAAGCCCCGGGGCTGTTCCTGCTTGGCATGTGTGAGGACCACGAGAAGGAACTGGGGCTGGAGTACAAGAAGCCCGGAAATGAGCCAGACAGGGAAAGGTGGGGCACAGGGAGGTGACACCAATGATCCTAGACTTGGGGGGTTGTGGAGGAGCCCCAGGCTTGCCTCAGCGGGCTGTGGAATGGGAGCATGCTTTGTGACCGCTCCTCTGAGGCTGCTGTCCCCAAGGGCAGCAGGCACCTTGCTTAGCAGATGGACGAGAGCACACTTAAGAGTCTGAGTTTGGCCCAAGAGCTGTGCGGACATAGAGGCCATCTGGCCCCGCCCTCTCTGCTCACACAGCCACGTCGCGTTGAAGATACTGAGGCTGGGAGAGGAGACGCACCTGCCCCCGGCACACCCGCCACCCGGGAGCCTGGATCCCAAGGCTCATGTCCTACTGTGGCACACTACGGCTCTTTTTCAAAATGATGTTTGTGAAAATTAGTCTCGGTAAAGATAGCTTAAAAGGACGGGTTGGGGATGTTTTTAGCTGTCTGTAAGCCAGATAAAAGGCTCCGTTGTTGCAAAAACGCCCTTCTTGTGTATGCTATAAGCATCCAACAATTTCAGAAATTACCCAGACTCACCAGGGAGGAAGGATGAGTGGCTTTTTGAATCTGAGACGAGGAGGGCTTTTTGTGTGTGTTGTTAATGGTGACTTACTAACGTCAGACTCTTTTCCTACCCTGAGGATAATATATTTTCCAAGAGGCAGGGACGGTATCATTTCCTCTATGTGGCACTGGCAGAATAGGAACACCATTAACATTTACTGAGGACCAGGATCCTCCTGTGTGGCCACATGGAAACTTACAATCCTGTGGTCCTCTACCTTCACATGTAGGTGGATAAGCATGTAGTGTGTTTGTTAAGTTGCATGTAGCCAGGAAGCACCTGCCTGAGATCTCTAGATTAGGATAGGGAGTAGTATTTTTAGGGGAGTACCACAAAGTGAGAAAACAGCCAAAAAGTTAACAGAAGAAATTCCAAATTTGAGTTCTTGTACTCTGTAAATAATGCCAATGCCCCCTTCCAGAGCTAAGATCCCGTCATATCAAAGCTAGGAGAAATCTGTATTAGTCAGTTTTCACCAGGTTTTGCTGCATAACAAGCAGCCCCCCTCCAATCTGTTTCTTGAAGTAATAACCATTTCTTTCTCACTCGTGTTGCATGTCAGGGGCAGGAGGATCAGCAGCTGCAGCTCTGGTCCAGGCTGTGGTCAGTTCCAGGGCTGCCCCAGGTGTCTCTCATGCCAGGCCCCAGCTGGAAGGAGCAGCTCTTATCTGGGAATCACGTTTTCTTGGCAGAGGGCAGGAATACAAGTGAGATGGAGAAACTTGCAGTGCTCCTTAGGGCATTACTGGACACAATCACACTGCCACCTAGGTGCACACTTTGGGAGGAAGAAAAATTACATGGCCAAGTCCAGGGTCCAGGGACAGAGCTGGTGATAAATATTTCTCACCAATAATGCAATTTTCTACCATGTCTTGGAGAACTGTGTGTCCAGTGGATTTTAAAAAGTCCTCAGGAGACTCTAGGGGATTCTAGGGGCTCACTGACCCCCTCGAGCCAGTGAATTAGGGGAAGCAAGTTCAAGTGGATGGAGCGCCAAGACCCCCACCTGCAACACCCCCACACCCACTTTATCTGGAGGATTGCTGTGTCAGTCTTCATTTAAAAGCGGCTGTAAAAAAAAATGATGCAAGCCTGGTGTGGTGGTGCACGCTTGTAATCCCAGTACTTGGGAGGCGGAGACCGGAGGATCCGGGTTTGCGGCTAGCCTCAGCTACTTAGTGAGGTCCTCCGCAACTTCTTGAGACCGGTTTCAAAATAAAGTATAAAAAATAGGGCCGGGGGTGTAGCTCGGAGGTAGAACGCCCCTGGGTTCAATCCCTGGTACCGCAAAAAAAAAAGATGCATTTAACATCATAAATCAATGGCCTCCTACAATTCCCCCATATTACAGAGGAAGTTCAAGGCCTCAGAAAGAGATTTATATGAAGCTGATCAGGGGCAAAGCTGGGACTAGAGCCCAGCAAGAGAACTCTTCTTACAGTCTCCCAGATATCCATATATTCATTCAACAAACATTTGCCACTCTAGGTCTAGTTTTGGCAATCATAGCCTTCTCTTCACGCATTCATTCATTTATTCATTTTATATCTCGACTGGAATGTTGCCCTTGGCGCAGGCTGGGACTCGAATGCCCCCAGGGGGCCGGCCTCTCCAGAAAACGGTCCAGGGTGACAGTTGCTATCCACGGTTCCAATCCCGCTCAGCGCATGTCCCACCTAATTCCCCCCACTGACCTTCCTTCTTTCCACCCATCGTCCCATCCCCTTCCTCCCCTAATAAATTAAATGAGGTCCCTGGAGGTGACTCTTCTTTCCCCTATTTATCTTTACCTAAGATGTCTAAGCTGGAGTGAACCATCACCACCCGGGGTGCCGGGTAGAGCTCACCCCATCATGCGCCCCGAAAGCCCCGAGTAGAATTGTGATGTTCCCCCTTCCTGTCTGATTATTTGATCGCTGTTCATCTGTCGGACTCGACTCTCAGCCGACATTCGTTTTCGGGGTGAGCTGGGCATTCACCGTTGTCTCCCCGACTCCAGCTAGTCCCAGCCACACAGCAAGGCAGAGGAGGCAGCTCCTGGGGGCCACTTACCGTGTTCCCCGCCACACCGCCGGGCCCGGGGTGAGGCTGCTCCAGGTGTGCGGTTCTGATCTCGCCTCTGGCTGGGATCTGGTCTCGGGCATTTTCCAGCAAGTAAATATAAAGGTGGCCATGAGCTGAAGCTCTCTGTGGAAGAAAAGAAAACTCCCGGGCCACATCCAACAGGGCTCTGGGAACCTGGCCCCCGGGAGGGGAGAACCAAACTTTCTTGGGATGTCAAAGCCAAGATGGATATCAGGTGTGGTCTAAGCTCTTTTTCTTTACAACTGGGGAAACTGAGGCCTTGGGAGAGGGAGATACCCAGAACCAGAGACTTCTCTGAGATCCCCGAAGTCCATGTGAGGGAGCCAAGGACCGCCGTTGTTTGAAGCCGCTGAGTTTTAGGACTACTTGTTACACAGCAGTGATGACTGAGGCTCGTCGGCCTCGTCCTACCCAGTCTGGCCTCTGAGGCCTCCAGCTGCTTCTCAAAGTCAGAGCGATCCCCGAGGAATAAAGGTTTGCCCCCACGGGGGCACTGGAAAGAATGTCACCCCATGGCAGTGAGCAGGCTGGTCCAGGGGAGTTTGGAGTTTAGAAGGATTCGTGGGGACAAAGGCAAACCGGGAGAGGGCTGGGTGGTCACGTGATCCTGAGGAGTGCCCAACCTCATTGTAGGTTCCTTGTTTGTCTAACAGGGTTAGCTGACAGCCCCGCTGAGGCTGACAGTCTGTTCCCCAGCAGCTGCCAGAAGGACCTTTTTAAATTGCAAATCTGATCATGTCAGTCCTGTGCGTAAACCTATTAGTGAGCTCGCTGCGCGGCCTGACGGAGGCTCAAGCCTGTGCCACTGGGGCCTGGCCCTGCCGGGCTTGTGCCTCCTGCTCCCTCTCCCGGCTTTGGCCACGAAGACCATGGTTCTGTTCCAGGTGGGAGACAGGGGCTAGATGGGACATGGTGCCTTCGAGAAACAGAACTACTCACTTGTTGGCTTCTCCACGGCCACCCCAGCCGCTCAGGGTGCTCTTCAAAGCCCTGTTTATCACTTCTAGTTGCAGGTGTGTATATGATAGATGGATATGTCTACCTCCCCCATATCAGCAAATGCCACAGGGCAGGGCCCCTCGGCCTCCTTCCTGGCTGTAGGCCCAGCACTGGCAGGCGGTAGGCACTTAGGTATGTGTGTGGAATGAATTAATGAATAAACGAACGAACGAATGAATGAATGAATGAATGAGCAAGCAGAGGGTGCCTAGTACAGGAAAATATTTGTTTCCAGCCACCCCCCTTCCCTGATTCCACTTCAGGAGTTCTCGGGGACTCGGGACTCAGGCCAAGTAAAGCTCACAGGGCAGATGCACACAGCTTTGTACTGGTCCTGAACTTTGGCTGAGCATTGAAACTGCCCGTAGAATTTCCTAACCATCTGATGCCTGAGCCCAGCGCAGTGGCGCACGCCTGTAATCCCAGCCACTCGGGAGGCTGAGGTTGGAGGATGGCAAGTTCGAGGCCAGTCTGGGCAACATAGCCAGACCCTGTCTCAAAATAAAAAATAAAAAGGGCTGGGGATGCAGCTCAGAGGTACTGCGCCCCTGGGTTCAATCCCTGGTACCACACACACACATGAAAAAAAAAATCTGGTGCCTAAATCCTTTCCAAGAGACTCTGGTACAGGCTGGATGTGCGCTGAACATCGGGATGACTACAGTTTTTCCGGGCCAAGCCTCAGAACCGCTGGCCTGGCCGGCAGGGAGGCCAAAGAGCTGCAGAGCCCTCTGACCCAACGCTGGACACCGTGTCCCCACCAGGACTGCAGGCCTGCGAATACTTCAGGAACACGGGGCCGACCCTGTGCCTGGTGTTCAGCTCCTCCCTTAACTGGCTCACATATCCTTAAAAGAGCCTTATGAAGAGGGTCGTATCATTATCCCCAGGTCACAGACGGGGAGACCGAGGCACGGGGCCATCAAGTGACGTGCACATCGTTACCCCGCCACGAGGTGGCAGAGCCAGGATTTGAACCCAGGTGGTCTGGCTCCAGGGTGGAGGTGCTGGACCTGGGGAGGTGCTGGCTAACTGTCCTCATCCTAACCGTTGCTTTCCTGTCCTCAGCGGGCTGGCCACGGCGGGGGCGGTCCTCATGTCAGTGTCTCGTCCAGCCACCCCCAGGCACCCTGGAGCCCGGATCAGACAGGCTGGGCTTCTCAGACACCAAAGCCTTCCCCTGGTGACAGGGCCATTGTCAGCCGTGGGAGAGGCAGGTCGCTATGGAAACCGCGGGACTCTGTAGAAACACAGTGGCTGGCTCTAAGAAACCTTTACATAGATCCTTTAGGGGCTCTGCTGAGAGACAGTCAGGGGGCACGAGCCCACTGCGTTCCTGCTCGGCCACCCATGCCAAGTGAACTCCGGGCTCGCGGCAGCAGCCGCCGTGGGCCAGCCCTCCACCCCCCGCCCGCATGCGCGCACAGAGATGCTCTTTCCAGCCCTCCGGGGGAGGCTGTGTGGGCGGGGGAGGCCTGCCAATGATTGACGTGTGGGGTTGAGTCTTTAATTAAAACATGCATCATGTGCCAGTCAGAAGAAAAGAAAGTTCAGGTCTAAGCCGGAGTCTGTATCCCGAGCATCCTTCCTTCCACGAGCCCTTTTCCAGGGGGCGCGTGACCTCGTCTAATGGTGGCGCTGAGATCTCTCCCAGGCTTCTCCGACTGTTCCCAAGCCCTGCACCTGACCGCGTGGCCTCAGCGTGCAGACCCGGCCACCAGACCCCATGCTTGCCATCAGCACTGACCTGGTTGATCACCACCAGACCCGGGGTTCTCCACCCCAGCGTCCCATGGCAGCCAATGGGCAAGTTTATGTTAAAATGATCCATGTCAGGGCCTCACCCCCCTCCCGTCCAATTAACTAAAAGCTCTGGGAGCAGCACTCAGTGCAGGGCGCTTTGCAAACACTCTGCCCGGGCGTCCAATGTGCAGCTGGGGCTGAGGACTCAGCTAGCCTCTTCATACAGATGGGGAAACTGAGGCTCCCAGGCCCCCCAGGGGTGAGGACCCCAGAAGCAAAGAGACAGGGGGACAGCTCAGAGAGACAATGAGACATCCCTGTCCCCTCCCAGCCAGGGGAGTGGGGCAGTGCAGGAAAAACCAAGCCTCACTTGTCTTCTTCCTTCCTCCCTTCCTTCCTTCCTTCCTTCCTTCCTTCCTTCCTTCCTTCCTTCTTTCCTTCTTTCCTCCCTCCCTCCCTCCCTCCCTCCCTCCCTCCCCCCTTACCTCCCTTTCTTTCTTTTTTTTGTACTAGGGATTGAGTGCCCAGGGGCATTCTACCTCTAAGCCATACCCACAGCCCTATTTTATTTTGAAACAGGGTCTCACTAAGTTGCTAAGACTGGCCACAAACCTGTGATCTCCTGTCTCAGCCTCCCAAGTACTAGGACTATAGGCAGGCACACCATGCCCGGTAGCCTCACCCTGCCTTCTAAAACATGTAAAAGAGCCCAGAACTTTCTTGTGAAGGTGTGGTCACAGGCCAGCAGCATTGCCTCACAGAAGTCTGTTAGAAAGACTCGTGGGTAGCCGGGCGTGGTGGCGCACGCTTGTAATCCCAGTACTTTGGGAGGCGGAGACCAGAGGATCCGGGTTCGCGGCCAGCCTCAGCTCTCTCGCTCTCTCTCTCCTTGTCTCTCTCTCTCTCTCCTTAGCGAGGCCCTCCGCAACTTCGTGAGACCCGGTTTCAAAGTAAAGTATAAAAAATAGGGCCGGGGGCGTAGCGCGGAGGTAGAACACCCCTGCGTTCAATCCCCGGTACCGCAAAAAAAAAAAAAAGACTCATGGGTCCCCTCCACACCCACCAAGCTGTTGTGATCCCCCACCAGGGTCCCAGGAGGTGCACACACACATTAGCGAGGGCTGGGAGCAAGCTACAACACGTGCGTGCCAACGCCGCCCCCTAGGAAAGTTCCCCCGAACTCCCAGCCACAGTTTCTCCATCTGTGATATGGGGATAACGAACCCTAAATGGTCCAAGCTGGCCAGGCGCAGTGACACACCCCTGTAATTCCAGCAACTCGGAGGCTGAGGCAGGAGAATTGCAAGTTCAAGGCCGGCCAGGGCAACGTAGCCAGACCTTGTCTCAAAATAAAAATTTAAAAAGGGGGGGCTGGGAATGTAGCTCAGTGGTAGAGTGCTTGCTTAGCATGTGCAAGGCCCTGGGTGCAAACCTCAAACCTCACACACACACACATACACACACACACACACACACACACACACACACACACACACACACACAGTCCAGTCTGGAAGGACCAGAGATGGGAGCAAGTTGGCTGAGCTCACACTTCACAGAGCTGCAGTCAGGAGCCAGCTCTGGCCCGTGCACTTCCCAGTGCACATGCGCACACACGCAGCCTCCTCGAAGGGGCGGGAGGTGGGGTGCTGCACATACGACGAGGCCTCCAAGTCCTTCTGACGTGCCATCTTGTTCCAGCAGATTCCCTGCTCGAAATCGCATTTCCCATCTGTAGAAGCCGGGACTTGGTTCCAGTCCCATGTCTCTATGATCTAAAAAAATAACAAAAGATACCAAAACAAAAGTTTGTGCCAAGGAGAAGAAGTCGTTTGAAGAGCAGGAGAGGATGATGTGTCTGCCTTCCTCCTCCTCCTCCCCCTCACTTGTTCTTGGCGGAGCGTGTGGTGTGTGATGCCTGGCCTGCCTCTGTGTGTGTGTGTGTGTGTGTGTGTGTGTGTGCGTGTGTACGTGAACGTTTGCACGTCTGTGTGTGCGTGAATGGCTGTGAATGAGTGCGTGTGCCTGGGTGCATTTGTGTGTGTGCATTGTGTGCATGTGTGCGTGTGTGGTGGTAGATATTTGCACACTGGTGCACACACCACATATGGATGTGTTCATGTGTGAGCCTGTGTGAGAACACACACATATACACTTATGGGACACATGCCATACACGTGTGTGTTCGTGTGTATGTGTGTATGACATGTGCGTGTGCACATGCATGTGTGCCTATATGTTCTTGTGTACGTGTGTGCACACGTATGTGGAAAGCTGGGTGACCTAAAGGCCGTGGTTGGGAAGGGAGAGGGGGACCTGCAAATCCAGGAAATCCTGACATCCAAGGATTTCAAGCACGGTTTTGGAGCATTTCGAGCGGCCTGAAGTCCCGTGGCTGTATGCATGAGTAACTTTGCTGTGGTGAAAACGTCAGTGTGGAACTGAGCTCGTGAGTGAGCCTAGCCGACCACCCAGCAGAAACAGTTCCTTTCTGGAAAATGGCTTCAAAAGAATTCTTACTGCTAGTGCAAAGGATGGGAAGGAGGGAAGACATCTGAGGCTCGATTGGCTTTTAATTGGAAAAAGAGACCTGGGGCGTGGGCTGAAGAGTGGAGAGGGGCATGTGACCTGCTCAGGTCAGAGGAAACCAGGGAAAGTGACCGGGAGCCCCTGGGGAATGCGCTCCGGAGAGGCCCAGCAAGCCCGGACTCACGCTGACAACCGGATGTGCTTCTGTCCTGTCTCTGCGGTCTTTCAGTGTCCCCAACGACTGTCTAATGTTTCAGTTACACTTTGCCCCTTTTTAGAGTGACAGTTAGTGCTGGAGACAGTATTTCTGAGAGTGGGATTCTTACAGATCTTTTCTTATTTCTTGTGAATGTCAAGAACCTTCAGTAACTGTTAAGTTTCAGGAAAAAAAACCCTGGGGGGGGAGTCGAAGAGAGTCAAACCTATAAGCGTATGAAAAGTATTAATAATAATATTTTAATGGCTCATATTAAGTCAAATTACACTTACATAAAGTAAAATAATACGATTCCCCACCTCCAGGAAGTACTTTCTGGTAGGATTCTTAAACCTTTAAGAGGAAGCTAAGAATGTTCCCTCCTCTGAGAAACCTTTCCTACGGTGTCAGCAATTGCTTCCCTGAATTGCAGGACCTGTCTGTCCCCAGCTCTTGCCCCAGATTCTATGAGAACCTCATTCATCTGCCCCAGTGCGCTGGCCCCGGGGCACAGAGAGAGCTCTGTGCTGGCTGACTGAATATGAATGTCACAAGGCTTCTTGCTCTTAGTCGTCCCTGTTAATTCCATTCCCCCTTCCCTGGACCACGGCCACCATCCCGTCCTTTCTCGTTTTGGGTAAAATTGGCTCCAGTCTTTCTACTTCAGGTTTAATTTCTTATGAAAACATTAGAAAGCTGCGTGTGTTCTGTCTTGGGGACGGGCCTCCTGTCCCCAGCAGGCTCCACACCAGGAAGCTGTGGCCTTGGGAGGCAGGATGAAGGCTTCCTCAAAGCTCCAGCTGGCCGGCCGGGTCACCTCCTGCCTTCTGCTTGGAAGTCACCTTGTCTCTGGATGGGAGCCAGCCCCTCGTGGGGCCCTGGATCCAGGCCCTTCCCACATCCATCCTCTGAGACGCTCTCGGGCAGTGCTCCCTTCCTCTGCCCCACTCCCATCGTCTCCCTCCTCTCCTGAAACTTTTCCAGCAGCGTCCCAGCAAGTCAAGTCTCCATCTTCAGAGGTGAGGGGACGCTAACAGCGATCCTTCTGGAACCCCCTCTAGGGCTGTCCCCTGTTTATCTTCCATTTTCACAACCACGTTTATTTATTTTATTATCATTACTATTGTTTGGTACTGGGGATTGAATCCAGGGGCATTCTATCTCCGAGAGACATCCCCAGCTCTTTTTACTTTTTATTTTGAAATGGGGGTCTCACTAAGTTGCTGAGGCTGGCCTTGAACTTGCAATCCTCCTGTCTCAGCCTCCCAAGTACTGGGATTACAAGCGTGCACCATCACGCCTGGCTACAACCAGGCTTATTTTAAAAATTTCAAAAGGAGAGACAAAGCTGCTCTTGCTAGTCACACCCCCAACCACGCAACAGAAAACACAACAGGGCTCCATGACCTTGGCTCCAGGTCTCCGTGCTCTCTGCCTCCCGAGCCTCCTCCGCACTGTTCAGCCGCTTCTTGGCAGCTTTTCACATTGGAGACCATTTATTCCTTCTCGGCTCTTCCTCCTCCTGGCCTCCACGGCCTAGTTTTCTTTCTGCCTTGTCTTTCTTCCTTCTCCTCCTTCTCACGCTGCCCTCCCTCCCCGACTCTTGACTCCTGGGGCTCCTCCTCTCTATGGCTGACGGAACCCACTGGGCCATGGCTCTCCTGAGCTTCCAGTCCACACATCTGGACTCCCAAGAGTCCATTGTGCTCAAAGGTCCCATGGGCACCTTAAACGCTGCACGCTCAGCTCACCTCCTCCAGCCCTTGCCCGCTGCGCATAACCTTCACCCCTTCCAGTGACTGGCACTGCCCTGCACCCAGCTGCCCACACGGCACTTCAGCGCCCGCCTTTGACTCCAGCCCAGTACGACGCCCACACCTGGGTCTTCCGTTCCACCCCTTGAATGCCCCTCCTCGCCATGCCCACACCAGGTCTCCAGAGAGGCCAGTTCCTGCCCTCAACTCCAGCCAGATAGCCATGCCCCCTTGGCCTGCTCTCCTGCCCCTCCCACAGGTCCCTGCAGCCGCTGCAGGCTCCCGAAGGTGCGGCCCACCCGCCTCTCTCTGTGCTCACCCTCCCACTCCTGGTAGAGTTATGGAAGACCTGCTGTGTGCTGGGCACTATGCCTAGCTGGAGACCCTCATTCTCCTGAGTTTACACTCTAGCAGAAGAAACATACAATAAACAGATGAACTATAAAGTCACATGGTAATAACTGTTGCCAGGAAAGAGAAAGTCGGGGAAGAGGGTGGAGAGTGTTGAACTGGGGATCTGAAGAAGAGAGCTCAGGGGAGCAGAGATGTGAGTGAAGGGGGCCTGCGGGCTCTCGGGAGGAAGCACCTCACAGGCAGCAAGAAGAGCAAGCACAAAGGCCCTGTGGCAGGCGGGAGTTGGTGTTTCAAGACCAGAAGACATTTGCCCGCTGCTCCAGCTGCACTAAGCTCCCAGCAGCCCCCGCCCCACTCCCTTGCACGTTCCACTCAGAAACCTGCTCCCTTGTTCTCCTGGCTAGCCTTCATTCATCTGTTAGATTCAAAGGCAGCATCCACTCCCCCGAGAGGCCAGTCCAGGAGTCCACAGCCCAGTCATGGCATGTAGCCCTGATATTGCACATGACAGCTTAGGGGCTGCCTGTGGGTTTTTTGTGGCACAGGGCTGTGTCTGAGACCCTGACAGTGAAGAGGGGTTTGGTGAGTTTTCAGAACATCCGCTGTTGTCTAACTCCCCCCAACTACCACCACCAATTTAGTGGCTTAGAGCAACGACTTCATCCCGCTCCAGGCTCCCTGGTCTGGACTTGGGCCAGCACACAGCAGGGACGGCTTATCTCTGCTCCATGGGAAGACCACCCTGGCTGGGCTGGGGTCCCCGGAAGCTCCCGCACTCAGGTGTCTGGGCTTCCGGCTGGGCACAGCTAGGACTGTGTCTGGAGCAGGCAGTGGCCTCTGTGTGGCCTGGGCTTCTCACAGCACAGCAGGAGGTTCTCAGAGGGAGGACCCCAAGAGCAAGAAAAGGTTCTGAGAAAACCCAGCGAGCCGCGGCCTTTCCTGACCTGGCCTTAGGAGCCAGGGAGTGTCGCTCCAGCACACGCTCTTGGCGGAAGCCGTCAGCAACTTGGTCAGTCAGGGAAGGGGCCCGGACCCCACCTTTCTGTGATAAGCATATCAATGAATTTGTGCACACCCTAGCACGAACACACATGTGCAAAATGATCGTAGTGACCAGCACCAGTGCCCCACATTACAAGCAGCCCTGCGTTCTCCTGCACACCTTCTCATGTGGTCCTCACTGACTCAGGCAAGAAGAAGGGGATGTGTAATGAGTAGCACATGGTCAGAGCTGTGTAATGAGTAGCACACAGTCAGAACTGACTATGGCCCAGTGGGGAGCACTGCTCACCCCGGGGTGGGCCTGAAGAAACTGTCACTAATCATTCCAAGAATTTTACAAGTATTAATTCATTGAACCTCATAACCATCCAACAAGACAGCAGTATTATTATTCCTACTTTACAAAAGAAGAAACTGAGTCATGAAGAAGATATAGAGGAGTCAAGGTGAGGGATGAGGCAAGAAAGGAATTCCAAGAGGCACAGAGTTTTAAAAGGTACAAAAAAATTCTCAGGAATTGAGCTAAATAATATTTTCATGTAATCCTTTTTAAATAAAAATTATTGTAAAAATATCCAAGATAAACAAGATGTCAACATTTTAAATAATGATGGGATAAATAGTGAAGTCATTTCCAGACTAGAACACCCACACAGTACTCAGCTCAGAGACCTGTACGCCTAAGCAGAAATGATTGTCATGAGTCACTGAATTTTGGGGTGGTTTGTTACCCAGCATCATTGCAATAATAGCTGACCACTACAAAGGTGACTTGCCTAAGCACCCTCAGCTAGCACGTGGCAGTCCTCAGAATTGTACTCAGGCAGTCTCAGACCAGAATCTGTGTTATTAGCAACTAAAATGTGCTGCCTCTCGTATTAAGGCGTGTGCCCATGACACCTGGGCTGGTTCAGTCCTTATGCTGGGCTCTGCTTACTCTCCCGATGAGGCCAGGGCTCCTCTCTGAGTGCCATCCGCCAGACTCCTTCTATCTGGTGGCGGATGACCCTGGCCTTGACCTCTTTGTTTTGGCTGAGACTCTAGGAAGGTTGCTCTCCGATTGCAAAGCAAGGTGCCAAACCGAGAGCACAGCGTTCAAGGACGTGGCCGGGAGCCAGCTGCTTGACTCTCGTGCTTCTCACCACGGTCAAGGACCCAAGAGTGGGCAGCAGGTGGGTTTCTGGGTAAAGAGAGTGTTAGGAGGGCACCGTGGTGTGCTGTGAGAGGTGACCCCTCTGCTCCAGCCCTAGGGCTCGGTGTGTCCCTGTAGTGAGGGGCCCTCAGGGTCACTGTGTGTCCCCCACCTGGTAAATCTAATGGGCGACAGCCTGGCTGGGTTAGATGTTGAAGGTCCCCACTGTGCCCAGACTTAAATTAGCTCCTTAGAGCTCACGGGGGCTACGGGCGTAGATGTGGGGCAGCCCGAGGGGAGGCCGACATGAGGGTAGAGGCCTCAGGCCCCAATGGAGAAAGCTGCTCATGGGGCTAAGGGCCTCCGCACAGAGACCCCAGAGTAGCAGCAGATTCCTGGGACTGTGGAGGAACTGGGGGGCCAGCCCGCACAGAGCTGAATGGCCCCTGCAGGTGAGAGAGACCCAGGGTGCGGGCGAAGAAGCTACAGGATCACCTGAGAGTCTCCCCGCCTCGCTCTGAGCTTGCCACCACCTCCCACAATGCCCCGGTAACCAGGCAAGGAAAACTCCACTCCACTGGCCTCGTCCCCCTGTACCCCAGACCCTCCTCTGAAGGATGGGGGGGAGAGAAACTGGAAGTGGCTAAAGGCAGGGGGAGGGGATGACAACAGCCACCCATCCAGCTCTCTTCCCCAGTCCCTGGCCTTTTGTGTGCAAGGGACAGAGGGGCTATCCTGTCTTTGAGTGAAGACTAAAACTTCGGGGACCATGTGGGCCAAGGGTTTTTAGTTGAGACTGTATTTGCTGCTTAGAGGGCCTGTGGCATTTTCTAAGGGGGATGAGAAAAATCACAGGCCAGTCCACGTTTTTGTTTAGGGATGGAGAAAATTAATGCGCGAAGGCTATGTGAAGACGCCGTGGCGACCGGCCCTGATTCCCGATCGGGTCTACTGCGTGGACTCGCAGAAGGTCGGACTACGAGGTGTCTTGAGGCTTCCAGATGGCCAGTCAGGTCCCTGGCCTCCTCTTTTTCCAGGATGAAGAGTCACCATAGGTCTGGGACCACCCGGCAGGGAACTGCAATTCTCAGCCTCTGCACAGGTCGGTAGCCACCAGCCTGGGTTCTTGCTGATGGAGGTGAGTCCGTGGTCCTGCAATGTGGTCCTGCAAACTCTCTCTCCCCGTCCCCCTCACTCCTGCTGAGCCTGGATGTAGCAGTGGCGTCAGCCATGCAGATGGCGAGCACATCCGGGAGATGCAGGCGCCTGAAGCTGCAAGAAGCTGGGCGCTGAGTGACCGCGTGGAGCAGAGCAAGTTTCTCATGACCTCCCTGCCCTCTAGAGAGCGGCCCTCAGCCAGCTCAGTTATAAAAACCCCAAAGACCTAGCACGCTTTGGAACCAGACAAGGATTCTAGTCTAATTCTCCCGCTTATTTGCTGTGCAGCCTCGGGCAAGTGACGCTACCTCTCTGGCCTCTGTTCCCTCTTACCTGAAAAGGACTCATTATCCTTCCACGTAGCTTTGCCATGAGGACCCAATGAGAGGATGCAGGTAAAAGGCCCCACATGGTGTTGGGTGCATAGTAGGTCTTCAGCAACGGCCAGTTCCATTTCCCATCCCCTGTTCCTGGCAGCCTCTGCTGCTGAACTGCTGGCAGGCCTCCCACCGGCCCCACCACGCTGTGACGCAGGCTGAAGTTGTTCTCTTGAGTAAGTGACAGGTTCAGGGAGGCGGAACAGAACAAGTACTGAGAGTTCACAGCGCAGATCCTCTGGAGTCCGCTTCCCCCTGCTCCCTGCCCGGGGGCGGGTTAAGCTGCTGTCCTGGGCTTGTGGCAGCGCAGAACGGTCTCGCCAGGAGGGGAATTTTCCTCCTATCTTAGTCTAGCCTCTGTCCCAGCTGTGAGGACATGTGTAGGGGAGGTCTTCCTCCTGGGCCCCACTCTAAGGCGAGACCTGTGGGAGCCGGTGGCGGGCGGGAGGAGCAAGCGTTCCATTCAGCAACGCTCGGAATGCTGGGGTTGTGCAAGGGGAACATCAATTCCTTCTTCCCCAGAAGGTCAGGGCTGCAGGGGCTGCTCCGCGCACATCTGGTCCAGCTGCCCCCCACCTACCTCCCTTGCTGAGGCCTGGGGAGGCCACGTGGAAGGAGGCCAGCTCCCCCAGGACACAGTGTGGAGGGCTCGCTGTGGCCTCTTGTTTAGCCCTCCTACGGTGCAGCATGGACCTGGGTGCAGAAGGAGCGCCCCCCCCACACACGCACAGCTCACATTTACAAAAAGCAGGAGCTGGGAAGCGTCCTAGGGCCTTGCCTCCCATAAGGACCTTCCGTGGCTGTTGTGGGCCCAGAGGGAGCTGGAATCCAGAGCAGGGCTGTGAGCTCCCCCAGCCCCCCACTCCCCCGCTTGCCTGGTCTTGCCTCTGTGCACAGCCTGGCTCTCCTTGTTCTGTGAGTGGCCCTGCGGGGGGCTGTAGCCCTTCCATTGGGTAATGAGCTCCCCCCCATGGGCAGAGTCCTTGCCCCACTTCTCTGGCCTGTCGCCAAGCCCGGCACCTGATCGCGCTCAGGGGCACCTGCTGGTCAGAACAGGATGGTCTCTTTCCAGATGCAAAGTCCTCCCTCAGCCTCTCGGAGGTAAGGAGGCCTCTGGTCCTGAACCCTTCATCTGCCCTTTCAGCCGGGCCTCTCTCTGAGCCCAATTCCCCATCACGAAATGCAGTGCGGTGAGGAGTAGGTTCCTCCTAGAACTGGCTGATAGGAGTGTACACAAGACCTGGCCGGTAACTCACACGGCAAGTGCCCGCTGGCTGCCTTCCCTGCGCGGCACCTACGGCGGAGTGCGGGCCTGGACCTTCTCTCTCTGCCTGCACGTGCCGTCCCCTACCTTGTCCTCGTCCTGTCTCATTTCACAGAAGGGTTCCCTCGGCTTGAGTACCATTCAGAAAGTTACCCATCCTGTCAGCTCTACACAGTTGTGGGCTGATCCTGACCCCCAAGGTTGGCTGTCTGAGGCCACCCATGATTGACAGGTGAGGCTGGAGACATCTGTCCTGGAGCACCTGTGGGGTGGAGGCACCTGGGCGGCATCCCTGCCTCGACCCCGCCCCGCAGATGCTGGCAACAACTGGCAGCCTGCCCCTCCTCCACCCTCCCCGTTTTTTGTGGTGCTGGGGATTGAACTCAGGTGCATTCTACCTCTGAACTACACCCCAGCCCTATTTTTTTATTTTGAAACACAGTCTCACTAAGTTGCGGAGGGCCTCACTAAGTAGCTGAGGCTGGCCGCGAACCTGCGATCCTCCTGTCTCAGCCTCACACATATTCATTCATTTTCTCTCTTGCTCTCTCTCTCTCTCTCTCCTTTCTTGCCCAGGCTTGCCTCAAACTCCTAGGCCCAAGTGATCCTCTTGCCTCAGTTTCCCTGCCCCCAGCGTCCCAACCAGTCTTGACAATCAAAACTGTCCCCGGACATTGCAAAATGTGACTTGGGGACAACATTTCTGCTTTCCAGGAACCAAGAACTCAGACACAGGGCCTGGAGGAGGTAAGGGTCCACGTGGGGCCTCTCCACCCAACCTGGCCACCGCTCCAGAGGGACATGAACATCGCATTGCCCAGAGGCCCAGGGCTGGCAGGGGCCTGGCCTCCTAAGTGGGGCTTTATCCCCGCCCCTTCCAATTTAAACCTGTGGACTGACTCAATGCCCCAAGCAGGGTGAGAGCCCCAGTAAGTGCATTCGGGGAGAAAAGGGCCAGCTTTGGCTGGGGAAGAGGCACCCCACTTCTTGGAAATACAGAAAACACGCACATCAAAGCCACAGCTTTGTAACAAATCCGCTTTAATTGATAGTATGCACAGAGGTCGGGGCGGTGGGGAGTGGAGGGTAAGACCAGGCCACACGCCTTCCGTGGATGAGGTGCCTGGTCCACTCCAAGGTTCAGGCTGGGCAGGCGGGGACAGAAGCCGGTGGGCCGGAGCGGCTGCACTGTGGCAGGCTTGGAGCAGATGTAGGCAGGGGCCAGTGTGGGTGCAGGTGTGCGGAGCCGGGGCCGGCTGTGTCATCTGCGTGTACACTCACGTGCACATGTATATACACAGGCACGATGTACACACAGGATCTCCAGGAACCTTCACAGACCACTCCGGGGAAGGGGCGAGGATAAGATGCCCCAGATCCCTGAAGGCCCGAGCTGGCCCCGCTTCTGCCACTCGCGGACTTGCAGCGTGACCTGGGATGAGTGGCTGACGACCTCTAGGCCTTGGAGACACTCACTAGATGACCATTATGGCTTCTTGTGACCCTACCCTTCAATACTTTTAAGGAGATCAGAACACAGATGTATTTGTTAGGAGCTGATGAAGGGCCTTTGGTTCACAGGATCGAGCCCACCAGGCCTGGCACAGCCTGATCCTGGGCACAAGGAAAGGACCGGCCCTGAGCTTCTCTGCTGACTCCACCCAGCTCAGCTCTGGCTCCCAGCAGCAGCTCCTTCTTCCTCCCAACAGCTGTGTGCAGGAGGCAGAGGGGCACCAGGGGTGGGCAGGGGCCAGAGCCGGGGACGTAAAGAGCGCCCCTCTCCCTGTCTCCCAGAACAGTGGACCTAGTACCCAGTAGGTGCTCAGTAAATGCTTGAGCAATACACAGAGTAGAGGGCAGCCTGGCTGTCATCAGGGCTGTGCCCTGAACTAGCTAGGAGGCGGGGCGGGGCCTAGGACATGTCACTCTCCAACACCCACTCTGTGGAGTACGGCAGGAGAAGTGGCCCTGGCCGGCCTGCCCCAGGCCCTGCAAGTGTCTGTGGACTGTGGAGCTCGGCTCTAGGTCAGTGGTCAGTGGCAGACAAACCACAGGGACCCTGTCTGGGAGCTGGGGAGGATGATGTCCCCAGTGAAGGCAGGGGATCTGAACTGGGGAGAGGGCTGCCGAGGACGGTCACTAGGTTCTTACAGTACAAGGACTTCATGCCTACTGCTAAACACAACAGAACAAGCACAGCCAACGGATGGAGGACCTGAGGGGCGTGGCCAGGACATGGGCGTGGTCGGGGATGGATGTGGTGGGTGTGGACAGGAAATGGCAGGGTTAAGAGGTGGCTGTGGTGGTGGGTGTGTTTAGGATCTGAGCGTGGCCAGGACAGGGGCTTTGTCTGGGAGACGCAGCCACACCCCCTCCCACTGCACACGCAAAGCTGGCTCAATGTCGGGCAGCTGGGGCCACTCTGGGGGGAGGGTAGACACAGCTGAGCGAAGGCTGGGGCTGGAGGACTGGGGATGGGGGGCTCCCGGCTGCCACCTTCGCCATGCTGGATTTTACACGGGGCACACAGTGGCCGCTCCTGTCTGGCTCTAAGGTGTCATTTTTGTCCTGTGACTTGTCACTCCGGGCCTCTCTGCCGTCAGCGTTTCTTCCAACCCAAGGACCAGAGGGCACCAGCGTGGTCTCTGCATCGGTCCTGACATCTCCCGGATGGTCTCCTGTCCCCACGGACGCGCCCTCCACGGAAGAGCCGAAGCCACAGACAAGAGGACTTGGAGGGAAGCGGTGAGAGGCAGAGGGACAAGTGACGCTTAGCGCCTCGGGGCCTCCAGTCTGGGAGGCCAGTCTCCAGAGGTCCTTGAAGGAGACGGCTGCCGGGTTCTCGGGGGTGCAGCAGCGGGCACCCGGGGCCACCTCCCTAAGGCACTGCCCGAGCCCCTCCCCAGCGTCCCCTCCGCTCACTGGATGCTGCACTTGTCCCTCTCACGGGCCTGGCCCTCCCGAAGGACCTTGGCCTTGATGTACTTGAGGTCGCTGTTGACGCTGGGGCGGCGCGCGAAGGGCGAGACCATCCCGTAGGCGCCCGAGTCCTTGAGGCGGCGCATGCAGAAGGGCCGGGGGTGGAAGGCGTCGCCGTACTGCACCGAGATCTTGCGGTGCAGCGCGGGGCTCATCTCGTGCGGCAGCTTGGCCATGCTGAAGAGTACGTAGAACATCTCGTCCACGTTGGTGTTCTTCTTGGCCGACACCTCAAAGTAGGCACAGTTCTCATCGCCCGACACCAGCAGCTCGGCCTCGGTGGTGGGCACCTGGCGGCACAGCTCGCTGTGGTCGTTCTTGTTGCCGCAGATGACCATGGGCAGCTCCGCCGCCTCCTTGGTCTTGTTCTTCAGGCAGGACTTCACCTCCAGGATCTGCTTCTGTAGACGCTTGACCTCGTCGAAGGACTCCCGGTTATCCAGGCTGAACACGAGGATGAAGACGTCGCCTGTGGGAGAGAGGCGGGCAGTGAGTGTACGGGCACCTCCTGCCCTCCCGCACCCGGGCAGCTCCTCCTGCCCTGCTGGACTGTCGCACCAGCTGCCACTTAGGACCCGTGACCTGACGGAACCCCTACAGTGGCTCTCTGCGGTGGCTGCTATGATCTCTCGCTGCCAGAGCAGGAAGCTGAGGCTCAGGTGGGCTAGAGGCCCTGCTCATGGCTCAGGTGCGGCATGGCCTGGTTTAAATATGTTTAGCCCAGCCAGGCATATGCACGTCATCCCAGTACTTGGGAGGTTGAGAGAGGAGGATGGCAGGTTCAAGGCCAGCCTCAGCAATTCAGCAAGATCCTGTTTCAAAATAAAAAATAAAGCCGGGCGTGGTGGTGCACACTTGTAATCCCAGTACTTGGGAGGCTGAGACAGGAGGATTGCAGGTTCGTGGCCAGTCTCAGATACTTAGTGAGGCCCTCCACAACTTAGTGAGACCTTGTCTCAAAATAAAGAATAAAAAATAGGGCTGGGGGTGTAGCTCAGAGGTAGAATGCCCCTGGGTTCAATCCCCAGTTCCGCAAAATAAATAAAATAAATTAATTAATTAGTTAATTAAATATATATATATAAAATAAGGCTGAGGGTGTGGTTTGGAGGTAGAATGTCCCTGGGTTTAATCCCCAGTACTACACACACACACACACACGCACACACACACACACACACACTCACACACACACGCACGCACACATGCATGCACACACACACACACACACACACACACACGCACACACACACGCAATGTGGTGAGCTCACTGTACGTTCCCTGGCAGGGCCGCAATGGGGTAACCTGTGGACTCTAACAGGCCGTTAGAATAATAACATAACGTCTGTGTGGGTAGGAGTCCTGCCCGGTTCGCTCAGTGCGTGTCCTGCAACAGCACCGAGCTCGCAGTAGGAACTCAGCAAACATCTGTGGCCACACGTGTGGGCGTGGGTCACCAAACTGCCCAGCCCTCGGTTTCCCCATCTGCACAACATGCATGAAGCACTACCTTGACAGATTGTTTTGGGAGTTACTGGAGATGGCGAGCACAGGGGGGGCACTTGCTCAGCAACTGCAGGTGTCAGTAATGACTGTGAGAACAGGCACCTGCCAGGAGCTGAGCATCAGGGTGCTCCACACCTGCTGCTCCCTTGACACCCCACAACACCTCCACCAGGGAAACTGGATTACTTGCCTGTTAGAGGTGAGTAAGCCAAGGCTCAGAAAGGACAAGCAGCCTGCCAAGGTCACACAGCGTAAAAGTGGTTAGGCCAGGGGTGCAACCTGATCTCTCCTTGCCTCACCTGTGCCTACACAGTAGGCACTCTCTGCTTTTAGTTTTTATTTTATTTTTGTAGTACTGGGAATTGAGCCCAAAGGCTCTACCTCCAAGCTACCCTCCCAGCCCTATTTTTTATTTTTATTTTGAAACAGGGTCTTTAAGTGGATGAAAGTCTCACTACTTGCTGAGGCGTCCTCGAACTTGCAATCCTCCTGTCTCAGTCTCCGAAGTACTGGGATTACAAGCGTGCGCCACCACGCCCGGCTCACTCCCTGCTTTTTAAGTAAACCATGGGACAGTAGGAACACATCCCTCCAAGGCCCACACTTCCTCCACTGTAACTGCACCACTCCAGATGGGTGTGGATCCGAACAGGGATGAATGTGGAGACAGGAGGGGCGGCAGGTGTGTGGACAGGGCCTCCATCTCAATCTCCAGGTTGTCATGACCATGACGGTCACAATCTGGTTCTCAAAGCCTCTTCCTCAGTTTCACTTAAACTCGACCCTGTGTGTCTATCCCAGGTCCCTGCCCCACGGGCGAGGAAGCCGAGGCTCAGAGGAGCTGGCACCTGGCCCGCATCCTGGGAGGAGCATGGGGCAATCCCCGCTTCTGGCAGAGCTGCCACTGTGCCCTCTGGACCCCAGAGCACGCCACCAGTGGCCCTGGAACAGCACGTGCCATATTCAGAACAGGGTTCCGGCCAGAGGTGGGCTCTGGAGCACAGGACCCCGACCCACTCACACGATGCCCGCACACAGTGGGGAGCACAGGACCCCGACCCACTCACACGATGCCCACACAGTGGGGAGCACAGGACCCCGACCCACTCACACGATGCCCGCACACAGTGGGGAGCACAGGACCCCGACCCACTCACACGATGCCCACACAGTGGGGAGC